>PVHP010000191.1:21224-85672 GCA_004024765.1 Zapus hudsonius
AAAAAAAAAAAAAAAAGAGGAGTGTATGGTCACACTTAGGACCTCTTGCCACTGCATATGAACTCCAGATGCATGTGCTACATTGTGCATCTGGCTTTATGTGGCCACTGGGAAATAAAATCCAACTTAACTGCAGAGATATTTCTTCAGCCCAATACTTGTGTTTTAAAGCCATGTGTATAATTAAGCAAACGGTCACTTTATGTAATAAAATAATTTTTTAATAGTGGACTCATAGTTAATACAATGTAATGATTCATAATAAATAAACCTTGCCAACGTTATTCTGTACTCATTGCAATATGTCTTGGGATTTGGGCTCATGTTTTATTATCAAAACAGTGTGGCTGGGATCTCCTGGGAGAGCTGGATGTAGGCTTGAATTACACTTTAACTATCTGTGTGACCTTTGACAAATTCCCTAATCTCTCCAAGGATCAGTATCTTCATCTCCTGTTAGAATATAATGCCGTTTTCCTCGCAAATGCATTGAAACTACAAAATAAAGTATATGTATGCAAATATAAAACTATCCTAAGCACTGAATATACATCATTTGTGATATAGAGCTAGCAGTCAAGAACTGATAGCTACCAACCTTTTCTGTTGATGCAATATAAGCATATATACATGATAATAGAGTTGGGAAAAATAATGCAAGTTAAAAATGAAATTTCTAAGGGCCAATTAATGATGTAAATTAATATTTTGAGAGTTCCACTCTTCTAAATATATATTGTCAATTTTCAAAACTATCTAAAACTGCTTTAATTTTGAAAACATAGTCTGAAATCTTCATGTATGTAGATAAATGGAGATACAATAAATTTTCTGGTGATTTACAACTCTGTCATTATACAGACCCTTTGACTCAGACAGACACTATGCACAGAAACATAAGTAATCACTGAAATATTGCCAAATTCTCCTGAGAGAGTGTACCAATTTGCATTGGTAACAGCAGTGCAATAATTAAAAATAAAGATGGATATATATGTTTTATTTTTTCAAATTTGGTGGCTAATATTGTGTTGTATAATCATTTAAATTGACATTTAAAAATTTCAGTGATGTCAAAATTGTGTCTTTTAATACTTTGTTGGATTTTACATTGATTTTGAGAATCACTTGATGCTATCATTCGGCTACTTTTCTATGCTATTATTAGTGTTTTTCCCATCAAGTTGTGGGATTATTATGGAGATCTTGATATTACAACTCCTACATCCCAATAGATATTTCATTTTTAATCTTTGACTCTGTTGTTTTATGGTATAGAAATTATTGTTTATGTCAATATAAGACTTTTTCTTTAAGGTCTTGGGATTTTATTTTTCATTACAAAGATCACCCAAACTTAAGTTTAAAGAGAAACCTGTTTAGTCGCTTCTAAAGTTTTGTAAGAAGTCCTCAGTATTTAACTGAAACTGATTTTTAATACATGAAATACAAGTCTAAATGTTACAATAATTTCTCTAGAAGAACACATAGCCATTTTTAATTGATATATATTTTTATGAATGTGTGATGTGAAGGGTAGAACTCAGTGCCTCCTATATCTGCACCAAGTGCTCTACCACTAAAATGTATCCCCAGCCCTCTAAGCAGTCCATTTTCTCATTACTGATTTGAATGTATTCAGAAAATATAAAGTATAGGTATAGTTTTCAATTTGTTTTGCTTTCTTACATTGAGTCACTTTTTTGTCCTCAATTTAAATATACTATTTATATATATATATATATATTTGTTTTTGTTTATTTTATTATTTTATTTTATTTTATTGGTTTTTCGAAGTAGGGTCTCGCTCTAGTCCAGGCTGACCTGGAATACACTATGTAGTCTCATGGTGGCCTCAAACTCACAGCGATCCTCCTACCTCTGCCTCCCGAGTGCTGGGATTAAAGGGGTGCGCCACCACGCCCTGCTAAATATACTATTAAATCAGAGAATTATTATGATTTAAATATGTAAATTAATTTGGTTTAATGACATGTGCGTATATAGTACGGAATGTGCTCACTATTCATTTTCGGAAATGATTATCTCATAGTTTTTGACTTTTAGATATATTCTAAAGTTATCTGATGAAGTTCAATTAAATTCGATTTGGATTAGGCTGAGCTTCAATTAATTAACATTCATTTGTGAAGCTTTAGCCTTTTAATTACATAGTCTTTTGTGTAAGAACAAAGCCTCTTCCGTAGACTTTTAGAATATTTTCTGATATGTTTTATAATATTCTTTACATTGATCTTTAATATGTTTAATTACATTTGTTCCTAAGCACTTTATCATTTTAATTATAAGAAGGTTCTTTTTTTAAAATTTTAAGCTATCAACCTAAAAGTTCACTTATCATTTGCCCAAAGTAATACATGAATAGGTGTTTGTCATCAAATCAAACACAAAATCTATAAACTGTATCTAAACCTTCAAGGGCTGGAGCCAGCTTTGGCAGGTCTCATGGAATACATTCAGCAAATCTGAGCACTTTTTCCCCAGAGAGAAAATTCAAAACATTTACCAACCTACCACTGGAATACCAGGACTATACTGCAAATCTACCCCTGACACATGTTCAATATTTGTGGTAGTTTCTCAGCAATGTAGATTTCTAAATATCTAGAGATACTAGTGTCTTTTCTTTGCCCTCCCCTTCCACACTCCCCTCTTTCTCCTTTTCTTCTTTCACTTTTAGCCATCCCTGCCCTGGGTGATGATTCTTTGACATTCTTATTTCAACCTTTTCTTCCTCACTCCTCCCCCATTAATGTTTCTTGAGTTTAATCCATTATTTAGGTACATTATGATGATTTTGTCAATACTCTTCACGTGAGCTTCTATTACTTATGTCTGCAATCTTGTTCTCATCCTTATATAACTCTTTGTCTTTATTTGAATTAAATTGTTTTATGTTTCTCTACTTAGACCTCCGTGAATATTTCACTGTTTCCCCACCATTCACAGCCAAAAATGTGCAACTCCTCTTAATAAAGCCACAAATATCAGGGAGTTCCTTCCTGAGCTTTTGGTCTTCCTGTCGAAAGAGTCATGGTTTCAGTGCCCAGAATTTAAAACTGTGAATTATCCTTTTATCCATGTAAATATTCATATTGATCTATTCATTCTGCCTGATTGTGCTCACAGATGCATCTCTTTGAGGTTCTGGGTGTCTGTACTATGGGGTATAGAGAAGACAGGTGTTTTCTACACCTGTGTCTGATATATATTGCACTAATTTATCCCCAGCCCTTTTTTTTTTTTTGATTTTTCATGGTAGGGTCTCACTCTAGCCCAGGCTGATCTGGAATTCACTATGTAGTCTCAGGCTGACCTAGAACTCACTGTGATCCTCCTACCTCTGCCTCGAGTGCTGGTTCTAAAGACATGCTCCACCACACCGGGCTTATCGCCTCACTTTTTGTAGGAGTTCGCTTCACCTTCTCAGGGAAGACTCTCCTCTTTTTTTTTTTTAAAGTAATTTTGAAGGCTTTATCCTAGGAAGTAAATGCCAGCATTTTCAGCGTTTTTATTCTGTTTTCTAATTTTTTTTTGTCTGTCTCCTGAAAGGAGGGCCAGTACTGGCACAGCAGTTGCTGTTTGACTGATGGTCTTTTAATTAATTGTACCCATGAATGTCCTGCCCTTTGAATTTGCTGACTCTGAACTGAGTTTCTTAGAAACTCCTTTGGGAAGAAAGGTTTTCACCTTGGCAATGGTTTTTCTTAGGCCTACTTTGGGTTGAAGTTTTCTCACTGTTGTTTTTGTCAGTTTGGTCTCCATTCTATTCTATCTACTAGAAATTCTGTATTTTATGATTTTTCATGACATCCTTTCTAACTGATGACTGTATCTATTTTTGAATTATTAGTCAATTGTTATTAATATATAGGTATTTGGGGAAGAATATTTGTGCACTGTTTAAGTAGAATAAGTGTAAGAAATAATTATTTAATTACAACACAATATGAAAATGAGAATATTATGGCTAATTAATTTCACTGTGTTACTTCTCAATGTACTTCTTTCTTTCAAAATGACAATAATTTTCTTAATTTATGCAAATAATTACTTTGCTTTAGTTATAATATTTTTTGTTTTTTTTTTTTAATATTTTATTTTTCAAGCAGAGAGATACAAAGAGAAGAGGAGAGAGAGAGAACACCAGGGCCACCACCTTGTGGGTCTGGCTTATGTGGGTTCTGGGGAATTGAACCCAGGGCTTTAGGCACCAGAGGCAAGTGCCTTATCCACTGAGCCATCTCTCCAACCCTTTGTTTTGTTTTTTGAGGTAGGGTCTCACTCTAGTCCAAGCTGACCTGGAATTCACTATGTAGTCTCAAGACAACATCTTAATATTAGTTTAGGCTGGCTTTGAACTCACCATCTTTCTGTCTCAGCCGTCAAAGCCAGTCAGTAACATTTTTATTGATTTTATATCTCTAAATACTACAGAGATTAGTTGTATGTAGTTATAACTTTATTCAATAAAAATATCTTTATTGACACCTTATGTTTTTTGTTCAATATATTGCTTGTGTAATTCATCTTTGCTTATGAATACAGTTCTAACTTTGTCATTTTTGCTGATGTAGAGTATTCCTTTGAGTTAAAGACATTTCTCATTGTCATTTTTGGCAAAAATAGAGTTGTATTCTAATTTCTCTTTATTAGAATCCATATTTCTATGACTTTTCAACTTTTTGATACACATAAAGATGGATTCATATGGTTTATGTGATTAAAGTCAGAATGGTGGAGTCTTCATATACATATATATATACATATATATATATATATATATATATATATATATATATATATATATATATATATATATATATATTTCTCAATTTATTAGATAAGTGGATTTTCCCCAAAGGTAAGTTGTAACTATTGGACTCCTAGAAGTCCCCTATAAAAGTTCTCATGTACTTAGGCTCCATGTACTTAGTTATAAAATGTTCATACATGTGTTATATGGAAGGTTGTTTTACATTGTGCTATAGCTTTCAGTTTATTTATTGCTGTGAGGTTGTGCATATTCCATATGCTTATGTTATTCTGAGTACGTCATGAACTCTTGTTACATTTTTATATTATTGACACCATTCAAACTTCTATCAATCATCTTTGATAATATACAAATATATTTTCTTTGATTTCTAATCTATGTTTCAACTTATTCATTTTCCCTCATATTTTAGAGTTTATTACCATGTACCTGAGTGTCTTAGTTTGTTATGCATATTTTGTTCAATATGTAATTTCCAGCACCATTATTGTCCAATAATAAGTAATTCCACCTGTCATGTGTCACATTACATATACTTGTATGTCCAAGTATTATAGTTAGTGTTTGTGATTTATCTCATACCAAGGAGTTTGCCAAATGTATGATTTTTCATAATTTGTATTTCTGGTTTTGTTAATAATGATATTATTTCTTCTTCCTTTTCCATCTTGACTCATGTTTTTCTTACATTTTTTTTGGTTTTCTTGCTATGACCTCTTATAGCATTTAATTAATTAATTGATATTTTCATATATATGTCATATGATTACATACTTATATGAATTTGGTATGATATATATTCTAGTATTTTAAAATTAATTATATCTTTCTGAGGCTGGTTTTGCTGTGTAGATCAGTATGGTCTCAAGTATACAATTTCCCTGCTTTAGCCTCCTGAGTGCTGGGATCACAGGTATATTTCATCAAGCCCATTCTCCTATTGCTTTTAAAATATAATGCTAGACATTTTAGGAAAATAAATGGCTGAGATTATTCTGTTAGCAAATAGGCTAATTCATAAAATCTCATGTCTTCTCTCATAGGCAAAATCTAGATTTCAATTAATCTCTCTCCCCTCTTCTATCTCTTTCTCGCTCACTCATGGTCATGTCATAATACAAGAAATGGGACCATGGCAGGGCAAGAACAGATCATAAGGGGTGATTGGGAAGGAAGCGAGAATAATGGAATATATGGAATATAAAGGAAATAAGACCAATAAGGGAGAACTTGGGGAATATGGAAGGATGGGGAAAGAAGATGAATCAGTAAAAGATAGAATGACATATATATGTATGAGTATACTAATGAAACCCATTATGGACTAACATAAAATATAATGAATTATAGAGTACTAACAGAGAGTAGTATACTTTTCTTGCTGTTAATGAAAATACCAATATAATCTGTTTCATGTTATTTGTAATTATAGTTTATCAAGTTCAAGTTATTCTGTCTGTTCAATTTCCAGTTTCTGTTATTTTTTTTAAAATCTTGAGTCTTGGTAAAAATTGTACATTGATTTAATAACACTTGTTATATTGAGGTGATCATATTCATTAGGTCTGTTAATACCAAATGTACATTAATAGATTTTTAAACTAATGAATCATCTTAATTTTTGAATAAGCCAAGTATGACAACCATATGAACTGTTAGATTTTTGTGCTTTTGTTTGGAGACATTGAAAGTTATCATGACAAGCTCTAAAAGAATGGCTCAGACTCTACATATCTATTGAGTTCAGAATTATCTTTGAATGCCACTTATTGAAAGTATTGTTTTCCCAACCAACACATCTTAATGTGTTTGTGGTGGAAATCTTTTTGGGTGCATAGGTTGCATACACTTTTACTTTTGTTTTGGTGGTGGAGTTTTAATAGCCACTTTATGCTCTAGTATTGTCCTGTGTTACATAGCTCCATCTCTCCAACCGTGGTCATAGTGAGACTAGTGGATTGCCATAGTTCTTGCAAGCTCTACCATAAAATAGTTCCTGTGCCTGCAGCACAAAAGACAGCAGACTCTTAATCTAATATACCCATGCAGTCTTATGACTTCTGGTTTTGTTTTTCAATAAAAACATCATACTGTCTTTTCAATTATAAGATGTTCCAAGAAGGATCGCCCATGTCAGCAATTTATTGTATAGCTCAAATTCCCATTTCTCTTTCCTTACCTGCTCAGAAGAAGAAGAGCAACCTATTATTTCTGTGGAGGAATTTACTTAATTAAACCGGTGCATAAGCTAATAGAAGAACTTTTCATAGACTTGTCCATTCCATCAGAAAAATGAGGTACCTTTGGACATTTATGTTCTTACTTTAATTTATTTTAATGAATGCTGGATATTTTTTCTTTCTTTATGCTTTTCATGGCCAGAGTCAATTACCAAGATTAGAAAAATATAAAATAAAAGTGTTGATTCTATTAACATAATCTTGTTTGGACTCAATGTGTAGAAGTTGACAGAAAATTAATTGGATTTTCATGAAAGCTTTGTGTTTTGAAAACCACCCTTCTCCATTAATCCTCATCTTTGTTTCATGCATTTTTTTAACACAATGAATTACATCAGGGTAGCTTGCATGATCATGGATTGCAGGTTATTCACTGTGGAATGAGAAATTTACCAATGGCTACAACAATGATGAATAAGGGGGAATAAGATCAGAATACATCATTTGTGTGTGTAAAATGAAATTAATAACAAATCCTGATGTATTAATCTATTTCTAGAGGTAGACTGCCAATACTACAGGAAACACTGAAGACCGCTACACTTGGTTTCCATATGTGGATGGTTTTCAAATTTAATTTTTCTTGCCTCATTACACTGGTTAGAATCTAATGCAATAAGCACAAATAGTAATAGTGGTCATTCTTATTTTTCCTTTTCTATTTATATTAATCTGTTTTTCTGGGTATTTGTTATGAATTTAAGTTAAATGTTTATTAAATATTTTTCTGTATTTACTAAGATATTCATTTGGATTTATACTTTAGTTTCCTAAGATGCTGAATAATACTGATTATTTTAATGCTAGGTAAAACTATATTTCTATATAGTATCTATTACTTTACTATGTACTGTAAGTTTTGAATTAAAATATTGGAAAATTCTTCAAGCTGCTTTTATGTTTTCAGTTTTATTTATCCTTGCAAGATTCAATATTAGTGTTCAAAATATATTTTTGTAAATCAAATTGTTAGATCATCTCAAGTTACCACTTACTGACTTTATGTGGTCCGAGTTAAATACGTCTACATATTTATTGATCTTTAGGAAATACACTTACTTATAGTTACATAAAATGAGATGGACAGGCACTTCTTATAGATCAAATGCTTTAAATAAATGATCTAGTTTAACAAAGCCAAAAGATAATTATGATTATCTTATTTCTTTTATAAACATAAACCACTATGAATTTCATTCTATTTCAGAGAGTTCTGGTTTAAATTCATTATCACTATGTTGCAACATGAGATTCATGTGTAAACAGAAGTTTCAATTCTTTGAAATTGAGTCCAACTCCAGCTGTGGAGAGAACATGCCCAAGTCCTCATGGTGAGACTCAAAAAACATTCCATAATGTGTATCACAACAATGGTCCAACTTTTTCCAATCTTTTTAATCCTATGGAAATCTCCTTTTTACATGGATGCTTCTTTGAAGAGAAGTGTTTCAGGTAGGATACCTCTGTCTAGTGAAGTCCCACTGACAACTAAAGCATCTACATTGTGTCTTTCAGAGACAGGGATTTGGAGATTCAAGGTGAAAGTGGAGAAAGGAGTTTGAAACAATATAATCTAGATGACTGTAATAAAATTCCTAAAGATGGCATACTGGATGGATGTAATCAACTAAGAGGGTGAAACAAAAAGTCAGTTGTGTGGAAAAAATCAAATACTAAATATTAAAGTTCTGATTTTTTTTACCATAGAATTAGAAAACTTGGCTTGACATGAAGTCAAGATTCCCCAAACGAGACATTTATAAGTACAGGAAGAAAACAGTAATGGGCTTATCTGATCTGTGTTTACAAAAATACTTTTTAAAATATGTTATCCTTTTATTGAAGTAACTTCCTGTCCAGAGAAATTCAAGCTGTCAAATGGCAGCTCTGGAAGTGAAGGCTCTGTTCAAACTCTCCCCTTTGCCTAGAGTTCTATCCTTAGCTTCTGTAAAAAGTTTAATGTGACTCACATTTTTAGGGCTCTTCTCTGATGTTAGTGGCTCTGAATTCATTTCTTGATCACCAGAAGTATCAATTATTCACTTACACATGTTCCCTGGCATCATTCACATACCTAACTATAAACAAAATTTTGTCTTACAATATTATATTTTACGTTCAGCACTTTTCTCGCTAGTTACATTAAATTATATCAAGCTGGGCTGGAGAGATGGCTCAGTGGTTTAGGCACACTTGCCTCCAGTGCCTAAGGCCCCGGGTTCAATTCCCCAGGTCCCACATAAGCCAGACCCACAAGGTGGTGGCCCTGGTGTTCTCTCTCTCTCTCTCTCTCCCCTTGATAATGAATAAATAAAATATTAAAAAAATTATATCAAGCTAAGGAAGCATTCAATATTGTGTCTCCAGAGATTAGTAATTTTCTGGCACAAATTAGATATTAGATAAAATGTTATTGAAAAAAGATCTTGACTTAAATGATTATATTTTGGTTTCTTGCATAAAGCGGATAAACATAAGGAAATGTAGAAAAAGCAGACCCTCTGAATTCACTGCTGAGAGTAAAATTAGTGGGGGAACTGATGGAGAGTCATCTGCATTCACACTCCAAAGACAAAGGAGGTCCTCAGTACTACTTTTAGAATATAATAAACACAAATTTAAGCTTCTTTTTATTAAACATATGATAGGCATTAAGTAGATTTTATCTCATTTTACTTTTATTACTCAGTGAGGGAGGCATTATTATCCCCAGTGCCAAGAGCATGAGACCAACTCATAAACATTAAGAAGCTTTACTAAGGTAACTACCAGAAGTGGACCAGTGTTTGAGCTGAGGCTCGTCTTCCACACTTAGTGCGATTTTCACTGCTTTATCTGTTGCTCATGTATTCTTCATTAATAGATTTTAAAATTTTGGTTTTATTTCCAAGTATGTATGCCAGAGTAGGATATGAGTTTCTACTTTTGATATTTGATTTAAAACTGTTTATTATTTTATAAATATCCAACTGCTACAAGATTATATATATATATATCCTTAGGTACTTAAGGACAAAATTGTATTATGTGTTTCACTTATTTGAGCAAAATGAGTACTATTAGTAATAGTTTCTATCTGATAAAGCATTGAGTTTATGAAAGTGTAAAATATTCCATTTGTAAATTTGAATTAAAATAAAAATCCAAGGAAAAAATGAAAAATGCCATAAAGTAATATATAAGTGCCAAAGATATGTTACAAGAAAAATGAGCAGAAATCAGAATTGAGCAAAATGAATCACTGTGGGTGGACAGTGCCACAGGAGTCACCAGTGCTGCTCTCATGTGCTTCCTGTAAGAGTAATAAACATAAGCCAATTTAGGTTACATATGTGGAAAATAAGATGATATAGGTCAGTGTTATAAAATCGGTGTGACATAGATTAGTTCAAATTTTATAAGAATATTTTTGGGAGAGGGTAGGCTAATTTAGAATAATTAAAAAAATGATAAACTATGTCAGGCTCAATTTAGATCAGACCCTTAATACTTGCATACTGTGATTTATTGGAGAATTTTAAATGGAAAATTGGCATGAGGATAAATTTTTTCTTTTGTTTAAATTAAAATACTGAAGTAAGCATGTCAGCAAATGGATTTGTTCCATGAACTGAAAACAAATGACACATAACTCTGTGAGGGTGTGGTGTTAGCCCACTTAGAGAGCTGTAGGAATTACCTAGAAATTTTGAAAGCTAATTATCATAGTTTAATATCATAGATTTTAATATCATAGATTATAAAATTTCTACCCAATGAGAACTAAGTGGAGATATCAGTCCAGGAAAAAAAATTTGTTTAGATGCTTGTAGCACTTAGAATTTTTTTAAAGACTGTCTAGTAAGTGCTATCATAAAGAAATATCCTTTTACAATAGTGTGTGAATACTGTTTAAGAAAAGCTTTGGGTAAATTTTTCAATTGGATACATTATTGTTCACCTGGAGTTTGCTGAGGAACTGCCACACACAGACTCAGTTCTAATGCTTCTCAGCATCCAGTGGTTGGGATGTGTGAATAGTTTCACACACAAGTGATCTAGGATATCTGTATTGAGGACAGAAGTGCTGGTATAGGATTGGTATTGGATGTTTCTGGAACATAGCCATATTATAATTCTGCCTGGAAACAACTCAGTATGTTTCTCATTTTGCCCCATAAACCTTTAGTTTGCTTAAATGGCTAATAGTATGAAAATGATAATAGCATGACCCACGTGGTCATCTTACTATGTGCCCACACTATGAAAATGGTTTGTGTGCATTGCCCTCCTTTAATATTAACAATTGCACTATCAGATCAGCATTATTTTGTTTGTTATAATTGTTATTATATTGCAGACAAAGAAAGTAAGACTTAAAAAGTTTGAGTAACAAGTCTGATCAATAAAGATTTAGTCATGGGTAGTGATGGAATTCAAACTCTGCACTTAATGTACTTAAACTCATGTGTGAAACTTGGGAAAATTCACACTAAACAGAAATATAGAGTGTTTGTAACTAATACAGCCACTGATTAACTTTAAGGACAGACTTTCCCATAATCATGTAGCTTTTAATTTTAATTATTGTAATACCAAACCTGTTGAGATTTTTTTGAGGGTAGGCTCAATAAATCTTAAATATAAAATTCAACTTTTTGGCATCTGAAGATGGAAAATGTAATTTTAAAATGAATTGGACAGCAGTGAAACCTTTCACTGGAACAGAAATCCTTTTCAACAATAACAATTGAGGGACTCTTTGCACAAGAATAACTGTCAAATATTTATGTTTGATTGCAGAATCACTCAGAGGAATGAAAAGATTCAGAACTCTTCCAATGATAGTTCTGGAAGTAGATAAACATCTTTCATGCATCATAGTAACCAGTGGAAGGTTAGCCTTGAAGGTTAAACATTTACATTTTAGCTTTCTTGATGTACTTACTGCTTATCAATTTTTTTTTCAGCTTAAAATTTGTTAATTTTATAAATGTAGAGATATAGAAACTACTTAGAAATCAGAGAACATAATTTACATATCAGTCCCTTATTTAATAATAAGAGTGACTAACACCATGGATCATAACCTTCGATGGAATGAACTTTTCCTAGGCTAAGCTCTTTTGATTAAGAAGCTGCTCAGTGCACAGGAAAGGACAGCAGTGTGATTGCTTCCTCTCCAAATAATGGCAGAACGATGCCTAGTCACTGCAAGATTAATTTGATTATTGAGGTATCTTCATTTCCTAACCTCAGAGTGTTTTGTCAATTGCTTTTTCTTTAAAATATATTTTAGACTTTTATTTGCCTTGAAGTTGTGGCACACAAAGAAAATTCGATGAAGAACACTGGAAACTGAGCAATGGCTACAGCAGCTGACTATTCACCCTAGTTATGGTGAAAGCAATGCCATCCTGTCCTGCTTCAACTTCTTAAATCACAATTATGCTCATCGAGTCTAGAATTGTCAAGAGAACTCAAGCTAACTGGATATGACAGCTGCCTAAAGCACTGATTGAAAAATAGGAGGGACTTTATAAAGCATTGAAAAATAAAGAAAAACGGAAATATAAGTAAAATTGATGATCTTGGTTTATTTGCAAACCAAATACCCAACATTTAGAGATATATAGCAAATTGATATCAAAATTAATGCACAAAAATGTTGCTAAGTTTTTAATTTCCTTGTTGACAAGAAGCCCTAGTCATTGACTGAATTGAAGGGATCCTACCCGAGTCAGGGGAGATGGCTCAGTGGTTAAAGGCATTTGCTTGGAATCCTGCTGGTCCAAATTTGATTTCCCAGCACCCAAATAAAGCTGGAGGCAAAGGGGTACACATATATGTGATCCCAATGTGCCTGTGGTAATGGGATTTGGAGCTAGGAGAATATATATGCTTATGGGCCACCTAGACAGTGGCAGAAAAGAAGAAAAGTCAACAACAACAAATACGAAACAAGGAAGACTGAATCAAGCAAGGTGGAAGGAAAGGATAAACAACCTGAGGTTGTCCTCAGACCTCCATATGTGGACTGTGGCATGCTGTGCACAGACACACACATACACACACAGACACACACACATGCATACATTCTCTCTCTCATGGCAACACACTTTCTCTTTTTAAAAGACTTGTAATTTTTAATTAGCTAGTGAAAAAGATTTCTATAGTCCTTATGCATATCATTTTTGCATTGTGTACACCTCTCCAGAACCAAAGAGTGCATTCTTGGTGCCACAGTGGATTACTAGTACCTCACTGAGGATACCACTCAGTGGAATCGGGGCAGAGGAGGAGGACAAAAAGGAAAACCTGATGGGAATATGACCAATATGCAGTGTGTTCATATATTAAAGTTCTCAATAAAAATTGTTCAAAATGATCCTTCATTATATATTCCTAAGTGATGAGCCACTGTGTGTGATTGATGCATACAACTGCTCATCCTATCATTGAGGAAACCTACAGTTCCTAAGTGCAAAAATAAAAACCATTACCTAGAAGCTGTGAATGAAATAGAATATTTTAAGCAAAAATAAAAATAAATAAAATAAAAACACTTTCCATGTAGCTTCCCAAACTTGTACAAGACCTTGAAAATAAATTCATAAGTGCTTGTTTTTATCCAGCTCAAATAATTGTTGCACGTGTTTTGAGATATTGCTTATGACTACACACACACACACACACAAATTTGTATGATTTAAGTGGAGAGTCTTAGACACATGGTAAATGCATTATCTGGCAACTTTGATTCAACACTGCCTTATACACATGTACCTGGCCCTTCACATTGTGGGTGCCTTGTGATCTCCATGAATGAGAAAAGTGGACAGTTACTTGGCATTTAACTTAATTCACAATTGTCAGAAGAGGTTCCTTCAACAGTTGGAGATCTTTGGCATAATTAGAACTTACTCACTAGAAGTGTATCAATGATAATGAGAAAATTTTCTATGACAACTTCAAACATACAGTTTTGTTTAAATGGAAATTGTGCAAAATCAAAATTTTACCTTTATGTGGACTCTTCTGTAAAGTTCGCAAGGAGGGCTTTCCAATTTGTGTTAACTCCTGTGAACAGTGAGTATCACTGTGATTGTCTTGCATTTTTGCAAATGAGGAAATCTGAGAGTGAATTTAAACTGCACAAATTGAAAAAAATGATAAAACACCTTTATTCCATTCTTTAGAGATGAAGCTAGCCACATACATTTTATAGCATTTGATTTTGTTAATTATTGATAAATATTATGCCTTGTATTTCTTGCATTTTATTGTATATGAAAAAAGTGGCATACACTATATAAGCATATGCTAATGTATAAATATATACTATAATATGCACAATTTTTAGTAGATATTATTTTCTTACCTATCTTTAAAACATAAAAATGTTCTCAGCTCATATGTTCTATGAAAATATTATTTTAGTAGTTATTCAGTACTTTGTTATTTACAATATTTCTAGAACATGATCGTCAATTGTGTTTTTTTTTTTCAGTTCATGTTGTAGTCAGCTTTCTTGTTGCTGCAGAGAAAGCACCCAACCAAAAGCAGCTTGTGGAGGAATGGGTTTATTTTGGCTTATGGACTCCAGGGAAAGCTCCATGATGGCAGGGAAAATGATGGCATAAGCAGAAAGGTGGACATCACCTCCTGGCCAACATCAGATAAACAGCAGCAGGATAATGTGCCAAACACTGGCAAGGGAAACTTGGCTATATATAACC
This sequence comes from Zapus hudsonius, assembly GCA_004024765.1. Classification (NCBI taxonomy): domain Eukaryota; kingdom Metazoa; phylum Chordata; class Mammalia; order Rodentia; family Dipodidae; genus Zapus; species Zapus hudsonius. The sequence goes on from PVHP010000191.1 coordinate 35,981, forward strand.
CCCATAGGCCTGCCCCCAACAGCACAGCTCTAACAAGGTTCCAATATACAAACTGTCATCAGTTGGGGATTAGGCATTCAGAACACATTCATTTGTGGGGAACCCCTGAATGAAACCATCACAGTTGACTATATATATTTGTATATATATATGTATATATGTATATATATATATATATATCATATAGTTTTTCTGTATACATTGATTCAGACAATTATGAATTAAAAATATGCAAAAACTATTTTCTGTACTAGCATGCACAAACATTTCTCCTTGTAATGATTTCCTAAACAATGAGTATAAGAACTGTTTGCCTGGCATTTACATTGTTAGTTTTAATAAATAATCACAGGATGATATTTCTTTATTGATGTTCTTTTTCAATAATCTGATCATTGTTAAAATTGGGATGTTGACTGAAGCTTTTGCTACCATTATATTTTCTTATTTTTTATATTTATCAATTGATTTATTTATGTATTTATGCCCCTTAGTGTTAGGTGCAGATATCTGTATAGTTCTTATATCTTGACTTATGTATTTACATTTTCATAGGTTATCTTTTCTAGCCCTTCCCTTCCCTTCCCTTTATGTTTATGGATGTCTTTAAAAGCTAATTGAGTCTCTTGTGGGCAATACAGAATTGTATCATATTTTAGTCACGTTAAGATTTTTTTCCCCTGAAATAGAGTCTCACTCTATTCTAGGCTGACCTGAAATTCACTATGTAGTCAGGATGTCTTTGATTGAAGAACTTCATAAATTTACTTTAAATGTAATTGCTGATAGGGAAGTACATTTTACTGGAATTTTTTAATTCATTGTACTTTTATTTTTATCTTGATGTGGTCTCTGAGAATTAGATAATTTCTACTAATTTGATTTCATATTATTTACATTTTGTGTCATAGTTACTATAGGTTTTTGTTCTATGGGAAACATAAAACTCACTTAAAATAATGAATTTTTTAAGAATAGTAGTAATTTTGTTCCTATGTAAACCTCATCACTTTTTTCTATACTTCCCCACAGTTATGGTTTTAACGTGATGGTTATATATTTTTATAGTGCCTCCCTTATCAAATCACTGCAGCTATTATTATTTTTGAGTTTTGTAAACATCATACCAAATGTATAAGTGAGTAGTTACCACAATTACAATATTAAAATAGACTGAATTTAGCTATAAATTTACTTTTACTAGGGAATTTTATATATTCATAATATTTGTATTATTAATTATCATCTTTATTTTCAATTTGAAAACCCCCTTTAATGTTTCTTGTAAGACAAGCTTGGTGATGATGAACTTCTGCTTTTGTTTTTCTGGAAAAATCTCTCTCTCATTTCTGAAAGATAGTATTTCTAGATACATAGTCTTAGTTCACAGCTATTTATGTTAGCATCTTGTATATAATAACCTTTTTATCTCCTACACTGTGTGTTTCTGTGGATAAATACCCTGGAGAGCTTAAGGGGATTCCCTTATGTAGGATTCTCTTCTCCTTTCTGTTTTGAGGATCTTCTCTCTGATTGTGACAGTTTGAGTATAATGTTTTAGAAAGGAGTGACCAGCCTGGCTGACCTTTTGTCCAGGGTCCAGCAGGAGGCAAGTGTGCCTGACACCTAGGAGCATTATATCAGGCTGGGAAGGGCTGGGAGCCTGCGCTGTGCATTCACAGTCAATGGTTGGTTACTAGCATAGCATCTGGGCTATTCCTTCCCACTCAACTCTGGGTTTGTCTGGAGATGGCTTTGCTTTGGGGTATAAGGCAAATCTCTTGCTTACCTTTCTTTTCATGCCCAAAGCAAATGGCAGATATTTTCATGTTGACTGGGTTTGAGGCAAGAGTTATGTGGGTAACAGAAGCCTGTGTTTGTGTTTTCTTGTTCTGTGCTACTTCTGAAAGCCTTGTTTGATTTGCTCTGGAGAAAGTATTTTCATGCATGGATAATTGTTCAAGCTGGTGTTGTGTTGAGATTAAGAGCCAGAAAATCCTACTTGAAGTGGCTATTGCATCTTTTGAGAACCTCTCTGTGCCTTTGGTTCCTGTTCTTTTCTTTGGCACATCATTTCCTCCGGACTCTCAATTTATACATATGCTGAAGGACAGTATCCTTCTATTCTTCTCTAGTAGACAGTCCTCAAAATAAATCTATACTATTGGAATTGAATTATTTTACTGCCGGGCTCCAGTCCCGCAATCAGTTAGCGTGCGGTACTTATATGAATTATTTACTGCTCTATCATTTCTTACTAAACATTTTTACCTAACACTAAACTTTGAAACCAAATGGAGATCACCCAAGCACATATAAAATTGAATATTACTAATAGAAAATCATGTTTTGTTAACCCCAGATTCCCTTCAGTGAAGCCAACTCTTGTCTGAACCTTCTATCCATTGGAAGGCATTTCCTGTAAACTGACGCCTCTTGTGTGCTGACATATTTTGTTCCATTCTCCCTCTATTTCTTTCTATTTAATTTTGTTGAAATTTATTTTTCATTATTCCACTTAAACTTCTGACTGCTACTCACATAATCTTTAAACTACCTAATGTCATCATTTACCTAAAAGCAAAAGTATGCATAAAAATAGAAGTTAGTGGTAATTTTTTAGGAATATAAAATTTTTACAATTTTTTAACACTTTGAGGAACCTGCATCGCAGACATTTTCTTTTTCTACGTATAATATTTGATGCAAGTGTCTTTGTTCTGGCTTCTCCACAGGTTTTTGGCCCAGAAAGCCATCTCCAGAATCTTGTTTTCTTGAGATAAATACACAATGCCTTATGTAGGACATAAACTGATGGCTTGATCTACTTGGGTTGTGACATAGTCTGACTTAACTGGCACATGTCATTATGATGGTCTTTGTGATGTTTAATATGTCAACTTGACTGGATCTAGGATCACCTGTGAGAGGTTATCCAAGGTTAGCCTCTGATAAAGCTTGTTAGAGATTATCTCGATCAAACTATTTAAAGTGAGAAAACCCACCTTAACCACGGGCAGCACCATTCCCTGGACTGGGGCCCTGGACTGTGTATAGGGAAGAGAGTTGGCTAAGCACTGGAACCCATTGCTGTCTACTTGGCTCACAGTGGAAGCTCTGCTTAAAACTTGTTGCTTTGCAGCCCCAGTCTGATGGACATTAAAGTAGAACAATTAGCTGAAATAAACCCTTTAAACATTTTTCCAGGTATTTTGTCCAAGTAAGGAGAAGATAACTTTCACCCTCCTTAACCACAAGTCACTAAAATCATTGCCCTAATCATGCTCTCTGATCCAAGTCCATTGCCCAAAAGATTTGTGTCATCTGGCTAAATACATCTATACACTTTCTCTGTATTTTTAATATGGTAAAGCTATTTCTATGCCAAGATGTTAAATAGATTATACCATCTATGTAAATATGCAGGTGGTACTTAAATGAACTGAGAAGAGAAAGGGATTGGGGTAGTTAGTATAGAGTATACTAGCCTGTGGAGAAGACCATATGTTTGTAAGAGCTTTCCCATATTAAGTGCTCAGCTGTTTGGTCCACTGAAGCTTTCTTGAACAGCCATGCACTTGAGTATTGTAAAAGCCCTTTTTTTTTGTAGTTTAAAAGTATGTCATGTTGTTTCAGGGACATTCTCCTTCTCATATGTTTTCTAGAGAGAATGAAATTGCTGATTCTTTCCCTCAGTATCAGCGTGAGAAACATTTTAAAGCACTGGAATGAGCTAATGTGGAAGGTCGTATAATTACCTCCCATTAAGGTCTTTAAAAACAGAATGGCTATTTATATTCCTGGGGTTGTCTTAATGAAGCTCTTTCTTCAGTGGAGGAGTGATTCCATGATGGTTTCTAAGGTCACTTTAGGTCTTGTTTTGAATAGTTTTAATGACTTAGATTAGTTTGGTTCAGAAAAACATTCCTATACAAAAAAAAAAGGAGCTGGTGCTTGTTCTATCATAAAGTTAATATGCAAATATTATTCTCTCATTTACTAAAAGGATGTTAAAAGGTATGTGAAATAAATATGTAAACATTAGAGCTGGAGAGATGGCTCTGAAGTTAAGGCACTTGACAACAAAGCCTAATGTTCTAGGTTCGAGTCTCCAGTGCCCACGTAAAGCCAGCTGAGCAAAATGACACCTGCATCTGGAGTTTGTTTGCAGTGGCTGGAGGCCCTGGCATGCCCATTCTCTCTCTTTCTCTCTCTCTCTCTATCTCTGACTTTCTCTCTCTGTGTCTCTCTTCCCTCTTCTTTCTCTCTCTATCTCTCTCTGTTTGCAAATAATAAATAAATAAAATATTTTAAAAGTGAATGTAAACATTATATTGCTTGTTTAGAGATGAACCACAAAGAGGACTCTGAAATGGTCTTGTTCAGCTGCTTTTAATTTTCTCTATAGCTGAACCTCAATGATGGGAAAATTGACGAGAAATGTCTGTTCTTAAAAAAAATAGAGCAATGAAAGTCAGGGAAGACCATTGTTTCACAGAGGTGTCATGGGAGTTTTGAGTCATTGCACTGCTTGCCAATTGGTGTTACAATAAGTATCTCTTCTGTGTTTTTCCTGCTTTGGAGATTTTTCTCCTTCCAAATAGTCTTGTCTTGCTCCAGAGTACTGTCTTGCCACCTCTTTTCTCATTACTTTGCAGAACCCCAGCCTCTGTTCTTTCTTTTGTATATTATTAGGGAAAGGGCAAAATGCCAGAGGGAGAAGGCTCAGAGTTTTCAGCCAGACTGTCTGGAGTTTGAATCATACTTTATCTCTCAGCATCAGGATGGCCCTAATTGAGTTAAGCATCCCCGCCTTTCAGATGAAGTGATTCTGCTGATACAGAATGAGATGATACCTGGCTAGCATCCGGGCACAGTTGCTGACACATGAAGAATTCTGAATAAATATTAGGCATTATTATTGCATTTTCAAATGCCATGCAAAAGACCACTACCCAATTTGAATATAATATAATCTAGAAATGGAATGTAAACTTACTGTAGGAAAATGAAACAAATGATAAAAGCTAATGATATAGGTAAGATGTATGTAGCCAAAATAATAGAAAGAGAAAGCACTATTTACATGGATGCTTTCAATTAAGATATATACCTTTAAACTGAATGAATACAGAGAATAGTATTAAATTTACAACTATAATTAGAGGATGGATATCACTGGTAATGATTTTAAATTAAAGGCCCCAGTGGAGAATAATATTTCAGATAAGTACTTAAAATGCAAGTATAGATCAAGCGTGATGCTTGTTTATGAAATTGTGTTCTTTCCTGAGTCTGAGAGGCTGGGTGGTAAGGCTACGGTTATGGTCTTGGAGCTGAATGGGATAGATTATGCTCTAAGTTTATCAGTTAGAAAGCAGACAACACCATCTAAGTGCTTCATGATTTATGCTTTTCTGTAGAGATGTGAGGTAGAAATTTCATGAAGTTTACATTACACAGTTTGCATTTATATGAACATATATATGACATATACATGGACTGACTTGTAAAAGGGATTATAACAATCTGCTTGGCAAACACAAAGTTTTAAATTTTTTGTTAAATGTCATTATTATTACCCTCATTAGTAGAAGGGTTAGTGACAGGAGAGAGTGCTACTTAGGAATGAGTATATTTGGTAACCTTTTCTGAATTATTTTATGGTTAATATTGATTAAGTAATGAGTATGTTCAAACACTAGAAAAGGCCATTATTTGTGCCCAAAATAAGGAGATCAATATTATCAATATTTATTTATTCATTAAAATGAGGTGAAAGAGAAATACAGTTTAGAAAGATAATCTATAAACATCTATCATCTAGTTAAAGTTAATAAGATATAGTCTTGGGGTTGTACCTAATTTTTAAAAAAATAATTATTTCAAGTAGATGCAAATCTATCATGAAAACAACTGCACATTTGTTTCATTGTAAGGTAGATCTCTAGTCAATATCTCTAGCACGTAAGCATAACACACACACACACAAACACACATACACACAGTTTAAATGTAACACAAATCTGAAAAGCAAAGCACACATGAAAATAAAAACACTGAGATTAGAAAGATTCTAATTTTAGACTTTCATAAGTCACACACTAAAGAAACAAAGACTTCTTGACTCATTATATCATTTTGGTTTCTTAAAAAGTACACTTGTTTCCAAAGAGCTTTGTTGCTCTGTGGACATTTGCTAAATGTTCTTTTGTTCAGATAATGCATCATATTTAAGGAAAAAAATTCATTCTTTTAAGTCAATGTCTACTGATACAGATGGATACATTCAATAGAAAGCAATCTGAGGCCTGGAAGCAAATCTCTGAAGGCTGAAAGGGAAGTGATCTCCCTTAGGAATCCAGGTTCCAGGCATCGGCAGAGCCCAAGGCCAGGGAGGAAAAGCGGGGAAGAAGCTGATCAGGAGACTCACTGGAAACATGCTAGCATGCCAACAGCGGGGTTGGATAGTAGCTCTGTTAATGAAGCAGGTTCCTGTCAATTTTGGGTGAATCATGCTGACAGCCAGCAGCATGCACCAAAGAGTAAATCATGCTCTCTGGAGACCTATCACAGAAGGGATGTGACTAACGAGATTCCATACATCACTCTGATGAGGTGTGAATGCTCATCAGGAACAGTTGACCTAGAAACCGAGGACAGGATTGCACGGGGCCCTTGCATTCAGCCTCTGCTGGTGTTCGCAGCTCCAAATGAAATTTGTGATTTCTCTAAGCCAACTATGTGACACAGCAGCCCCGACTGTTTCTTAGCGGGGATGACAGCGTTTTTGTGGACTGAGTATACATGGCTATATCCTAAAATAGAACATAGCTGGAATGGGCTAAATCTTTCTGGTCCTATATGTAAGAAAAAGGATAGGTGAAATCCGGATCAGAGAAACCTGGGTTCAAATTTCAGCTTTCACTAGTTTCTTGTAACGTTAGGTAAGTTTCTTCCTTGCCCTTGGTTTCTTTATGTTTAAAATAGGACTGAGAAAGCCTGAGATAATATACATAAAATTTGGTCTTGTAATAGCTCGTCAATGACCATCAGCTGCAGCTGTCTCCTTTTTTTGGAGGTAAGAACTGGCACAGCGTGTACTTGCATGTGTTTTACTGATTACAATTTCTTTGATCCCTCGCTCCTTTCCTAAAGTTTTTGATTCATCATTTCATTCAACAACCAGTTGCTGGCTTAAAAAGTATGGTAGATATGTGCCAGGGATCAAGATCATAGAATCAGCAATGGTGGCCTTTTCTCCAAGCTCATCACTGCAGAGTTAATGGACAGCTTCTACAAAACATGGTGAGTACAAGGTGCCAAAGGAGCAGACAGGATGGGGTAGAGATGATAACATCTGTCTCAAATGTTAACGCATGAATGTGAGTTATCTGGGTCAATGAGGTGGGAGTCATGATGTAACCCTTGGAAAGGGTGGCATTTATTGAAGCCCTGTGTCGATGAGCGTGACTTTCTTCAAGGTCTCCTTGGTTACTTATAATACCTCCTTAAAAATGATTTATTTATTTATGCAACACCGATTGAATCTAGTCTTCCCACATGCTAGGTAAATGCTTTCCCACTGACTTAAACTCCTGGTCCCCTTTTAAGAATATTTTGAGAGAATGTCTGGCTAATTGCTCCAATTAGCCTTGAAGTTGTGAACCTCCTGCCCCAATTTCCTATATAGCTGCACTTATAGACTGAAATTAACACCAGGTCCAGCTTCTATCAAATGTTTAGACGATTTCCAAGTGCGTTTGACTCCTTGCTAAGGACAATATTCCCATATATATATTTGCCACTCATCACCTCCCAACCTGGGCTTTAGCTATGTCTAATTATAATTTAGTTTTCACTTTGCTTCGCTGAGTAAAGCAACAAATCCCTGGTACTAGCTTTTAGAGTTGTGGGTGCAGTCTTAGGTGTTTTTCTAAACAATTTAACCATAGTCACTGCTGTTGCAGTTTAAGTATTGAAATTCTGTTAAAGTCTGTTTGGTATAAGCATTCCAAAACAGCTTCTCAGATATGCTGAACAACCGAAACAAGTGATCACTCCCTGTGCCTAAAGTCTACATCATCCTAACTGTTTATCATGCCCAATAGAGCATTGTAAAACAGTACTTAGAGCTGGAGAGTTAAGTGGTTAAGGCAGTTTCCTATAAAGCAGAAGGATCTGAGTTCAATTCCCCAGTACCCACATAAAGCTAGATGCATAAGGTGGTGCATGCGTCTGGAGCTTGTTTGTAGTGGTTGGAGGTCCTTGAGGGCCCATTCTCTCTCTCTCTCTCTCTCTCTCTCTCTCTGTCTCTCTGTTTCTTTTTCTCTTGTACTCTCATAAATAAATAAATAAATAAATAAATAAATAAATGTATTTTTAAGGTGCTTACAGTTTGATCAAATATACTATCAGCCAGGCATGATGGCTCACACTTTTAATGCCAGCACTTGGGAGGCAGAGGTAGGAGGATTGCTGTGATTTCAAGGCCACAATGAGACTACAAGTTAATTCCAGGTCAGCCTGGGCAAGGGTGAGACCCTACCTTGAAAAACAAAAACAAAAAACAAACCAACAATATATCCTATCAGAGAAAAGAAAAGAAAGGGGTAAGCTCTACACTAAGTTGACTTGTGTGAAGCTGCAGTCACTCACACAGTGCTGCATCAGAGAAGCCCCATCAACCCTTACCTGTACAAGTATGTGTTCTATGACTTTGGCTGTGAGAAAAATAAGTATTTTTGGAACAGAAAAGTCCTTTGTTGTATGCATTTTGGGAATATATTTCTTTAAATTGTTACTTTGCCTAGCAAAGACTATGTACAAGGAAATGCAAAGATATTTAAGTACATTTTCAATATATACACATTGGATTGGAACTGATAACTTTATATTTTGTTTTTTTTCAAATCTCATTACTGATCAATAATTAGAAAAAACCCCAAATAATTAAGGCAAAAAATAATATTTTTAACAAACATATACAATTACTCTAAAGTATTTGGGCCAATATAAAAATGCTAAATATGGTTGAAATGTATGTTGTGCAAGAAATGTTGGGTCTCTAGATTTTATTTCTTGCAAGAACCTCCTTTAATCTGTAATCTTTGATAGTGGTGCCTGTAGCTGTCTGTGACATACTATTTGATACATCAGGCTTATGCTTACAAAAGAAAGCTACTTTGTATTTAGATATATTTTGTTCCTTCTTAATCTGTGACTGAGACCAAAAGAACCTATGAAAACTGTTATAAAATGATATTTTTGAAGCTATTCCCAATGCTACATTTAACCTGTTTATAATACCCGAGCTGAGAAATTTTTTTAAAAAAATGCTAAACTAAAATGCTTGTATTGGAGATTCTGGAGTCTTTCAACAGTAAATATATCAGATGGGTTTCACATAAGTAGAAGGTGATCAGATTTTTTAATAGGAAGGAATATAGACCAAAGAGAGACTATTGGCTTATCAGTAGGAACAGTTGGCATTGAATGAGTTCTGTATTAAAACACCTACAAGGAAAGCCAGAATTCAGATGCCTGTAATAGACCCACATTTCCCAGGAGAGGAAAGGATGAATTATGATGGTGTAAATCCAGAGGATCAAGGTATAAGAATATGAAGCCAGACAAAAGCTCCACCCAGATGGAACCCATCCCATTATCATTTTAGTTTCCAGAAAATTAAGACCCTTTATTGAAAGAATACCCTGATGTATTTAGTTTAGAACAAGAAAATGAAAGATAAAGTTAATATTGAGCAAGATAATTAAATAAACAGCTTTTTGAGACAAAGTTACATGTGGTTCAGGTGAGTCTTGAATTCACTGTGCAGCTAAGGATGACCTTGAAGTTCTGATCCTCCTGTTTCCACATCACAAGTATTGAGGCTACAGGTGTTGTCCACTCTACCTGGCCTATAGGATAACTTTTATTCACAATAAAACTATACATTAGTTCTTGGGTAATGATTATTAGAAACATAACATGAATCGGTAAAATATTCAATATTATACTTATCATCACTCAAGTGAGTATATTATACTCCATAATAGTTGTCCAAAAATTATAAAAATGCACATACCTCATATTAGTTTAGAAAAATAATGTGTAGCCTCAGAAAATCTAAATACGCCAGTTTTGTATGGGACTAGTGAAAGTGAGGAATGATGGAGAGAATGTGTTCAGGGGCAAGGGAGTAAGGGGTACTTTTGTGATAATCTATTGAGTAGGAGAGGAATACATCATTATTTCAAGTACTCTCTGCCAAGGGTTATTTCTTAGCACTCTTGTTTAGCCTGCAGGGTGCTATACTGGCACTGAGTTCAGAAGCCCATAAACCTATCACTGGGTGCCCAGTCTGACTGCCTATATAGAAGTTCACTTCTCTCTTCTGAGTAAAGATTTTTTTCTTTTCCCATATCTTCACAAATGTGAACCATTTGCTTCTCTGATGCACCATCCCAGTTCCAGAATTCTTTGGGATCTCCGAGTTTCTCCTGTGTGATTTCCAGAATTTTCTCCAGTTTCATCCTAACTTCTTGCTCACTGCAGTCTGCATTATCACTCTTTGCACCTTTTGGCAGTAATGGTAGTAGTGTACAGGGGCACCATCCCCTTGGATCACTGCTTTGTATTGCTATTACTCCAAATATGCTCAGTTAAGTCATAGACTCCCAAAGGTCTTGCAGAGCCTCCTCCTGACCAGTGGGTCCCTTCTCACTGGCTGCTTCTGCCCTTGCAACTCCAGGCTGTCACTGCTGACTCTAGGTTTGTGGTCTGCTCATGATTTACTCACAGTAAAGAGAATAAATGTGCATTTTTGTTGTCATTCTGTTTCTCTAGAGTGGTCTCACTGCTGAGTTACTTGGGTCTTTGGTATGATATCTGTTTTACTCTTTTTATTTTTTTCTCTTTAATAAGTTTTTCTTCACCTTCCTCAACTTTTATTGACCCCTAACATTTAAGAAATATTTGCGTAAAGAACACATTCATATGTAATATTTGTTAATGGAAATAGGCACATTGCCCTATTTTTCTGTTTATGGCATATAGTGGCCAGATTTTATAATAATCAGATCAATATTATCAATTGATATATTTAAAGGAAGAATTATGAGACATCTCTGCTCAATACAAAACGTTTGAAACTGTTAAGAATTTAAACCTTATTAGAATTATTTTTGAGTTTTGCTCATCACATGCTGATTTTATAAAGTTATTTTTGGTGTTGAGTTAGAATTCTTTTGCTTAACATAAACACATTTGATTAAAAAGGTCTGAATTGGATGGAGGCTTGTTCCTTTGTGGCCTTCATAATCCAGGGATATTTGTTGCTCTTCATGAAGATTTAAAAAAAAACAGCTATATGAAAATACATTTTTTGAGATGGAGTGATATTCAATCATAATCTTAATAACTATGTCCAGCCCTGGAATCTGTTTATTCAGGGCCTTCTCTAGGTTTGCCTGTGCTGGAAACTGAACAAAAGAAGGAAATTTCACTTCAAGCAGTTCGTGAGCACTTTGGGAGTATTAGGTGCTGGGATAAGTAGAAGTGACTGGAGGAACATTCTGGATGGTAAAGGTGGCCTGGTGGAAAGAGGGAGATGGCAGCGACTTTCAGATGGTGGAGGAGCACGTGGAAAGCAAAGAAAGTGTGATGTGAGATGTCCAGCCACAGAGGAAGTTAGAAATATGTGGAATCTTAAGCCTCCATGTCATATCTTCCAAAACCATAAATTCCACTGAACAAAACAAATCTCTTGTGTGATGGATTATTTCCCCAAACAATTCAAATGGAAGTGCTGGGTAGTATACACTGATATCTAGTTAAAATTCATGTGATGAGAAGAAAACATTTTAAACTAAGATTCTTATGGAAGGAGGTGGTTAGTGTAGGTATTTTTTAAGGAGAGAAGTGCCTGTTCAATACTGTAGTGACCAACCAAGGGACAGTATAGAATTATCATGAAACAATCAAAGGAGGAATTAACACAACACAGGGCCTGCTGGTAAGAGTTACTGATGTGAAGTTAACACCTGCAGCTGCCATCACTAATGAGGTATCTTCAGTTGAAAATATCTGCTATCAGCATTTTTACAAAGCAGAGAAGTGCTAAGACAGCTACTACACAATCCATGAGGGAAATCTCTATTAACAGAACAGTATTCCTGCAAAGGATCATCATGATCTGAGGCAAACATACACCCAGAAACTGTGCAAGAATCGCCTTAGCAGAATGCCTGGTTTCACCTTATATCGTTTAACAGGTAATCAAACAGGTACAGCTTGGAAGAGTGAGTTGATCAGAGTCACATATTGGCTAATATCATAGCTGGGTTAATGTCCAGTACTGTTTCTCTTAGAGATTTTGAATCATTTGCCAGTCATTTTACATTAGACACTTAAATAAATAGGTATTTATGGGAGAATTAAGTGACCTGTACAAGTCATACAGTTTCAAAGCATTCATCATCATCATCTAACCTTTAGATTTGAAATATTTCTACCATAACACACCAACTTACATTTATAAGCACATATTTTCTAATCAAGAAAGTAGATGATATGGAAATAGAAAATTAATAACAACTGAATTTGATTTTCATTCCTTTACCTGAAAGTTAAATGTTCTTTTGAGACAGTCTCACTTATAATGTGGATTTTTAAAACTTATAGGACACAAAGAACCTCACATTTATGTTTATATAGATCTTAACATATAATTTAATAAAACTTCAGAATGAAGGAAGACCATTGGGCCAGATAAGGTCACTGCTATGACTTTTTATGTATCAGTCCATGTGTCTGTGACTAGACAGGAAGGTCGCAGGACTTTGGAGTGGGTTCATGCATGCAGAGGACAATCACAAAACATGTGACACTTCCTCAGTGTTAACAGTCATATTCAAAGGATTATGATTTTATAATATAAGATGTATAGGAAGATGCAACATTAATGATCATACTCACTAAGAAGTGATAGCTATTTGTAGGGAAGCCTTTTTCTCTGACAGACATTAGCATCAGATCAGGCTGGATCATTTAGAGTTTGGAAACCATAGGCCATTCTGTCCAGTCTCTGTTGGACCTTGCCCAGAACATTTGTGTTCTGCTTAATGTGATAAGACTGATAAATGAATTACTTCTCGTATTTTTTTATACATCTGAAAGTTGGGCTGGGGAGATGACTCAATAATTAAAGGTGCTTGCTTGCAAAGGCTGATGGCCCAGGGTTTGATTCCCCAATAATCACAAGAAGCCAGATGCACAAATTGGCACGTGTGTTTAAGTTTATTTGCAGCAGCAAGAAACCCTGGCATGCCCATCTCTCTCACTCATTCTCTTTCTCTTTCTAAAATAAATAAAAGTTAAAAAAAAATCTAAAAGATGAGAACCTAAAACAAGAGTAGTCCTGGGGATAATTACCAAGAGCAAAAGGTGGGAGGCAGGAAGAAGGAAAGAAGAAAGTAAGTTTTGAGTGAGCAGGCCTGTGGAAAGATCTGGTTGACTCCTGGAGAAGGGGAGGTCTATCATTTTTAGCAGTACATGGTGGCTTTGTCTGCCTTATTGACAGAACTGGCAAGAGGTGGAGCTGCATGAGGGTGAAGTGTGTGAATTTGGGCTCCTGTGGAGAGAGATAGTGGTCAGAGTCCAAGGTCTGAAAAACTGTCCTGGGATACCCTGAGAAGGCAGTAGTGGTGCAACTGGAGCAAACTCTGACAGGACAGGTACACATAAGAAGGGAATTTGGACTTCTCCAAAAATTGCCTGGACTAAGGATGAGTGATTGCAATATGTAACCAAGCATCAGAAGCTCTTTGGAGTCTGATTCCCAGTATGATGGTTAGAGGATGTGTGCTGGCTTTGTACATATAGACCAGAAATCATGAGCATTCTTCTGCAGTCTGGTTCGTGCCATGGTACTCTGGAAATTCGTTATGGGATGAATATGATGACTGAATTGTTATATTTTAGTTTTAATAGAGTTGCTAGAATGTTTTGAACATATTAACATTATCAGACTTCATTTTGGTCCACATGGCTGACATACAAAGAAGAAGTGAGGCTTTAATTTCCATTCATACTCCGCAAAGGGGGATATTCTCTAGAAATGAGCATCAGTGGGATCAATGTACAATGTCGTGTCTCTATTGTTTAGTGGGAATGTGTATACCATGACTAGACATGGGGCATGAATAAATGGATATATTGACCATCTGTCAAAAGAAATCATTTTAGCATTTTATTAAGGATGAATGATGCTAACTCTAAAGTGTGACACAAAATGACATTTTAAACATATGTACACATCGTTAAAGCTTTTGTAGTTCAAGTCATAAGGCTATGATGTTGAATATGTTTCAGATAGCAAAGCAGATAGACTTATCATGAGGCAGCTTATTTGAACAAAGAGTCCTTGTGTTCACTGTGAGAAATCTGAGTTCTTGCCCTTGTTTCTACTGACTGGCTGAGCGAGTGGAATTCTGTACCTTTATGGCCCAGAGGAACAGGGAGGGCCACATCTCCATGGTGTTTTGAATTATAGCCTTATATGGTATTTGTCACTGTGGCTTAGGACATGTAGACAAGAATGTGTCAGGTGACCACAGTACTACAATGTTAGCAGAAAATGTAGCCATGTTGCTTATGTTCTTCCTGAAGATGCTGTAATTGACAAGACCATTTCTGGGTTTGCCATTTATAGTCTTTTATTAGAGCTCTTTAACTTTCAAAGACAATGTCCACTTGTGTTTCTGTCTTCTTGATCTGCCCTTTTTTTTAGACCATCCTACCCTGCCATTCTCTCATTCACTTACCTAATATTTATTGGAACATTTTACATTTAAGACACAGACTTGCTTAATATGAAACATTTCACCCTCCCCCAAATTTAGGGGCTAGAGAGATAGTTCAGTAGTTAATGGCACTTGTTTGCAAAACCTGACAGCCCAGGTTCAATTCCCCATTATGCATAAAAGTTGCATAAAGTCAGATGCATAAAGTGGCATGTGTGTCTGTAGTTTGTAGAGGCAGGAGGTCCTGGTAAACCCATTCCTGTCTCTCTCTCTCTCTCTCTCTCTCTCTCTCTCTCTCTCACATTTAAATAAATATACAAATTAAATATTTTTAAAATTAAATGTTAATAGCCATTTATTAAGAATTATAAAATGACCAAGAAGCTAGAAGCAATCTGTTATAAAATCGTGGTTATCATAACAATTCTGACTAGAAGAGCTTATATGTCTGTTGTGGTTCAGATTTCTAGAGATGGCACCCTAGGTGCATCTTAGGTTCAGGTTGGATCACATTTGGAGAGTAGTGAATAACTCAGTTGGGTGAATAGTGTGTGTAGAGAGGACTTCTGGGAAATGAGATATAAGATGTGTTTGATGAGAGGTGACAATATACCACAAGTGATGCTTCTCAGGAAGCAGCTTTCCATAGACCAGGCCATTTCTAGGCCTGTTAGTTTCTTATTCTGCCAGAGAGGCACCTGTGCTGTTTCCTGTGGTCATCCTGATAGTAATAGTCATCATCAGGCTTGTTTCATGAAACACATGACTGGTGTACTGGCCTTTGAAATGTGACAGTTCATGCTAAAGGTTATGTTCCATCTTCCTGCTTTTCTGACTGCTTTCTCTCAGGCTATGCTCTGATTTTATCAGTTCTTATTGGCCTCTCTTTAGAAGGGCCCGAGAGGCTGCACATGCTGGAAGGAGAGAGTACTGTTGAAGGTGAAAGAAAAAATGCAAGTCTCTGTATACTGAGCACTCTTTGTCTTCTCTACTCAAAGCTTCATGGCTGCTTCATTAGCAACTCAGCACAGATACAGAAATGCACCTGTAAGGAGAGGCTGTGTGTGTTAGAGGAAGCTTTACTTTACAGAAATAAGCAGATCTGGTAATAATCATATTAAAAAACCAGCTTTACCCAAGCCATCACCATCAATATCCGATGTCCTGCTCCACTGGTGACAGATAGGTCTTTTATGACATACATTTGCTATAATACTTATTTAATTATCTTAACACAAAAATAATGAATGAGTTTTATTTTGAGTGAAGATAATCCAGAATGTAAATTTTCAGGGACTGAAACTCCCTAGGTTGCATTGTCTTAGCTGCATTAAATGTAGTTCAGGCTGGTTTTGGGCTACACTGGAAGCACAAAACTTTGTTCTGGGACCTCAGCCTTTTGTTTCTGCCCTTTACTTCTCTGGGGAGTGGACCTGCCTTCTCTCTCTCAGCAGTTTCTGTCTGTCACCACAAATGTCTCCTCTTGGATGATGCACCCTCAAATTCACTCACACAAGGGTTTTAATGTACTGATAGCCAGAGTGAAATTTTTATTGTTTGTTTACATTTTAAAATAGTTCCTGATATCCTAAACCAAGGGTATTATTTTCTAATTGGGTATGTTTGTGGTATTGAAACATTCCTGGCTTATTAAAATAATGTATCATTTACCTTCTTCCATCCCAATAAAAAGAGCCACTTTAAATGAAGTGTTTGATTAGATATTTCTAAAGCTCCCTGTTAGGTATGACCTTAAGTTTAGCAAATGTGCCTGATGTTTCATCTGTACAAGGTTTCTGCTTCTAGTTTGCATTTAGAGTATGGTGCATTCCTCAAGTGTTTGATGTTTTCCTCCAGCCTCTAATGCAAATTCTGTACTGCTGTCAAAATTCAGAAAGCACAGTTATCATCTCACCGTGGCAGTTCAGAAAAATTTAAATTAGATTTGTACTCCTCAAAAATCAGTCTGTGCATAAGCAAATTACATGCAAATAATGTAGAAAATATTAGGTGTATTTGTTCCAGTTGAATATGACCTTTGGGAAAATAATAGAGTGTCTGGTTATATTGTCGAAAGAGTAAGAAGTCTGGCTGAATAGAAGAAGGTCATCTGTACACAGATACACTATAGTTTCTTTATGGGATTTCTCATATCAGAATGATTTTCCTTGTCTGATATGTGAGGGGAAAATCAAAGGAAGTTAGCTCCACAAATGTGCTAAAGCCATAGTGACAAGTGATATTATTTCAGCAGCCTTTGCTGCTAAGCCTGTTGAATCGAGGGAGAGAAGATAGTCATGGCAGAAATGTATCCACAACTATACTTGTGACTCCACTCTAGGATATTTTCATCCATCCTAATTTTATGACAATCTGAAATGGTTATTATTGATGTCAGATGGGATTTATGGCTGAGAATGCTGCGTTTTATTCTGATTTATAGATGATCAATAAATGATGATAATTCTGCTGTCCCCAAGTTGTTCTAAAGAAAATAAAAAGAAGACAAAAAGTTGTATGTTTTGATGAGACTGGTTCTTCTATGAAGAATAATTTTTTATTAATATGATACAGTTTGAACAGTGCTGAACAAAAGTACCGGTCTCAAAACCAGCCACCCCTTTGATTTAAGATATGCTGCATATAAATAATGTCTATTAGCTTCAGGGTATATTTCAGTAGAGCTCAGGTTCTCAGGATGCCATGAGGAGACAGGGATACATTGGGTTTATAAGGCTAGGCTTTCCTAGCAGAAGATTCACATTGCTTGAGTGGGCTTGTATCAATAGTGAGGTGTTTGCACAGCTTCAAGGAAATAAACAAGTAAGTGGATTTCAAGGAGAGGGTTGCTAAAGAGGGGAAAAAGGATGTTCTTATTTCACATCTTTTAACTAACTTTATGCCTAATTATTTTCCCTTTTTTCATTTGATAGTTAGCTTGCGAAAAGTTAACATGCAGAGATCACTTGAAAAATATTATATTGAGACTTAATTTTAGCTTTATTTTTGTCCAATAGAAGCAACATGGTTCTTTTGTCAGATTTATGTCTCTGGACATTTCTGTGCTCAAGTTGCATGAACAGAGTCAGAAAGTATAATGAGCATCATTGCCATTTAGGGGCAAAGTGAATTTGGGTGAGTGAAGGCACCTCACCGATCTTTTCTCATTTGTGAAGTAAAGATAATAGCTTGAGATCTTTGCCAAGCGTGGTGATGGCATCTTTATATTATCTAATTGAGTGCTGGTCCCTGGTAACTCTTCAATATTGGCTGGTATCATTATTATTGACACAGCCATCTCTCTGCTGACACATTTGGAAAATTATCTTTCTGTACGTAAAGCCATTAGGTCAGCTGTAACACAAATAAATGTTATTTTAGTTTTCTATGCTTTTGAAATCAGGACCATTGGGTTTTGTTGCTATTTCTTTCAAATGGTATAAATTTCTGTAAAATTAATTTGATATGCATCAAGAGAATCTTAGTATAACCTTTTAATGCCAAGAAGACTAAAGAGTCTTTGCTTGAAACTGATGCATTCTTCTGTGTACATGTTCACATGATGAAATGCGCCTTATGATCGGCTTTGCCTGGCACCTTGGACAGGAACCTACTTACTTTAGCAGATCCTTCTGTGTAAAAAGGTATCTTCGAAATTCAGAACAGACTGAGCTGATGCACTGGGGAGGTGATGTTCTCAGTGTAGGTAGGAGAAATATAAAGTTTTCAAAAACATTAATGTAAGTCACAGAACAGATACATTATACTTTGCAAATTCCTTTGCATGTCTTAAAGCTAAAACCAACCCTTTCTGTAAGTTTGCTTTCTCCTATTTTAAGGCACAATAGTATATTTCTTGGTTTATTACTTGCTTTTTTATCAATATGGCAAAATATCTGACAGAAATCACTTAAGTGAGAAAGGACTTATACAGGCCCATTTTTCTAGTGGATTTCAGTTCATGGTGTCAGGGAAGGCATAGCGTCAGGAGTGGCTCCTTCTGTGGGGATAGGAGAGTGTTGCTGTTGCTTTCACTTGATGGCAAGGAGAGAAAGAGAGAGAGAGAGAGAGAGAGAGAGAGAGAGAGAGAGAGAGAGAGAGAGAGAGAGAGAGAGAGAGAGAGAGAGAAAGAGAGAGAGAGAAAGAGCATGTGAGTTGAGCTCTACCTGCAAATGCTGACTTCCAGGGTCCAAGGACCTTTCCTCTTTCAACCATACCTCAAACCTCCCCAAGCCCCACCACCAGTTGGGGACAAAGTATTCAAACACATGATACTGTGGCAGACATTTCACATTCACACCAAAGCATGTGCCTTGCATATTTCTCACTTTTTCACTTAATGCAATATTTTAGCTGCTGTTTCTCTTTCTCTGATGTGCTACTCATCTTAGGCCAAGCTGATCTGTAAATTTCTTGTACCCAAAGTTTGCCAATATCTCCCGAAGTACAGTTAAGAAAGCAAGGGTCCTAAATCACTGATCTGGGGCATGACAGGCAAAATAGAAAATAAGTGATATTTGAGCTTAGTGTGTTGTACTGAAATCAGAAAAATGGATTTATCTTCTTTTAGCTTTTATAGCCTTGCACTCATCAAGCATCAGTTTCAAGCTAGAGAGGGGAATCAATCACGAAGCCTGTTCTTATCCAGCTCATCACCTCATAGCTTTATTGCAAAGCCTACTTAGACATTGCAGATAGATTTTTCTCGTTAGGGCCTGGCTAATCATCCAGATTTCAATTTATCAGAAAGTAATTGATAAATGGTCTAGAACTGGATCATGGCTTTCAGCCATATCCTGATGATGCTCTTAGCTTCTGTACTGTCTGTGGCATTTTAGAGCTGACACCGGTTAGTGTTTTGAGGTATCTTTGTTCTCCGTGCACTTTATTTTGATTAATGTTAACATGTTTCCTTATTAGTTCTATATGTGGTTTATGTAGTCGTCACTTCTCAAAAAGTGTTTGTTGAATGCACATATCATCATATATGATTGAAAATTTTAAAAGGATCTCTTCTGTCCTTCATTATTTAATACTGGAAACAGTTCACAATTTACTAATTTGATAGAGAAGGACAAACCACAGCTTTCAGAGCCAGGGGCACCCAAATTTGAATCTCATTTTATGGCATGTTACCTGGAAAACTTAAAGTGGTTTCTCTGAGCTTCAACAACTTTCTCCAAAGCAAAGTGGGTATGCTTTCTATTTTCACTATCAAAAAAAAAAAAACACACCTCCAGCCTCCTAACAAGAGTTACAAAACAAATGCATTTAACAAACTTTGGGGTGAGACTAAAGAATAAGCAAGATTAAGGAAATCTGCAAGGTACTGTAAAGCATGCTGGGGCTGGTCGCAACGGAGAATGCATTTTATGCCTAGGGCTAAATGAACAAGGGAATGAAGATATTGAAGAGTACAGAAACATTACTGGCATGTAGGAAAACCCATTGGAGTTTTTGGTAGAAGGTCACAGATGGGCCATAGACAGGTAGGAAGGGAAACCAGGGAGTAAATATCCTCATTACACTTTATGAACCCTACCATTCCCAGCTTTTATATGTTGCCACATCACTCAGAAGGGAAGTCATAAGCCAGGCATGGTTGCTCACATCTTTGATCCCAGCATTTAAGAGGTTGAGAAAGAACTATCTCTGTGAGTTCGAGGTCAGCCTGGGTTATATGAATTCCAGGTCTTTCTAGGCTATAGTGAGATCCAGTCTCAAAAAAAAAAGAAGGGAAGTCACTAAAAGTGTCCATGTAGGCCAACTTCCAGGGAACAGAGCATGAGGGAATAGAAGGCTGAAAACATCTACCTAGTCACCTATGGATCTATGGATCTATCATGAGCATAGTGATTTTTACCTAGTATGTAGGGTGGCCATGTAGTGGACTATTCACATTGCAATACTTTGAAGAATGCAAAGGAACACAAGCAGTAATAACTGCACAAAGAGGCCTAAAGCAGAACTGTGATGGAAGACCAGAGTCCATCACAACCTTACTAGCCAAGTAACAATAAGTCCCAGTGAATAGGAATATCCTTCTCTTCATTTTCCATATTTACCCCAAGTTCTTTCTTCTTATGGTGGAGTAATGTGAGAATTTTGAGGAAGAAAATTGGATTCTTTTAATGAGGCAATCTAGACTTACCCTCTTGTGGCTTACTAAACTTGGTGCTTATGACTAAGTGTCTTGTTCTACTCTGCCAGAACAGTGTGAAGACTTCTTTAAACCTCAGTCCTGACTAATTTGTTTAGATGTTTCTTCTGCCTAGAAACATCTTTTGAGGGCTGGAGAGATGTCTCAGTGATTAAAGGCACTTTCTTGCAAAGCCTGACAGCCTGGATTTGATTCCCTAGTATAAAATAGTGCATGTCTGGAGTTTGTTTGTAGTGGCAAGAGGCCATGGTATGCCCATTCTCTCTCTCTCTCTCTCTCTCTCTCTCTCTCTCTCTCTCTCTCATCCTCTTGATCTCAAATAAATAAATGTTTTCTTTTTAAAGAAAGCCCTTTTAGACACCGAAGACAATAGAAGCAGCAGAGAGAATATTACATAATGAATGGAAGTTCATGCTTACCAAAGGGATTTGGTGAGCTACTTATTTTCTTTTAGCCATGATCTTTCTGTTTTATATCTTTTAGAGAATTAGTTTACATGCTTTATTTCTAAAGGTACTTCTGATTTGTATTACTTGTGGTTTTAGGTTTGGATGCATAGTGAATGACAAAGAGACAATACAGAGAAACTATTGGGTAAAGACAAAGAAATGACAATATGATCAAATGTGATGGAGTGTTTGAGAAAAGAAGCTCTCAATGTGAAAACTGTTGATAGTTTACCTCCTATACTTGTCTTGCTTATATAAAAATGCTACACAATTATTTTTGGCAGCATACTTAGAAGAATGGTCTTGGTGGTTTCTGCTTGTCAGTATTATGGCTCTTACATTAATGTTTACTTTGCCCTATTTGTGACTGTAATGGCAACATCAGTACTCAGCTACTTCCCTTTCCAGGGTACTAACTTCCTCCAAGGTATTTTCTTTGTCCAGTTTTGATGAGTCAATTTATTAATAGGCACTTACTCTGCTTCTCTTCCATCCAGATTTGAATATAGGCTCCTTAAAGAATGGCTTACTCCTTTCATGATTCTAGAAACTTCCTTCTAGACAACAATTGGGAGAGTTATTTGACTCTCGTTGTTTTGAGTGACACCAGCTCTAGTGTTTTCAAAAACTTTTCAGGAGGCCATGCAACTCTCTAGGGAAAATGTTAGCTAACTTTCTAATGAGTTCTTTCCAGAATTTCCCAAGATTATTTCTTTTAAAAAGCACAGAGTTTATACAACATAACATTAACATTGATAAACATGTATCTTAAAAATATTTAGTTATCAACACATATTTTAGCATATATATAAATACAAATCAGAAAGATAAAGTTGAAATTTTTAACCATTTTAATCACCTTGTCAAGGGAAAGCAAAATTACATAAATAAATTGGTTGATTAGTTACGTTATTCAATCATCAAATATTTTGTTATGTGCCAAATGTTCCTCTGGGTGTAAGGCAAATGATGGCAGATAAAATGGGCTTGTTCTGGTGTTGTGGTGTTTTATATTTTAAGAAGAATAAAAGGTAATAAACAGCTTCAAAACAATTAAAGAAGGAGTAAACCATTGGAATGGAGCACCTGCTACTTGGAAATCACTGTGTGGTAGAGTCATGGGGCAGGGGACTGCTCTCTATGTTAGGGAAGTTTAATTGTAGAAAATGACTTTCAAGGAGAGTCTGAGTGATAAGGGTCTGTCATGGTTGGATTCAGATGTCCCCCACAAACAAATGTGTTCTGAATGCTTTATCCCCAGCTGATGGCAATTCGGGAATTAGAACTTTGCTGGAGCTGTGTTGTCTGGGGTGGGCTTATGGAGGTTATTAGCTAGTTTCCCCTTGCCAGTGTTTGGCACACCTTCTTGCCACTGTTGGCAGTGTTGTGGCAGAGGTGATGTCCACCCCTCTGCTCATGCCATCATTTTCCCTGCCATGATGGAGTCTCCCCTCAAGTCCATAAGCCAAATAAGCCCATTCTTCCACAAGCCGCTTTTGCTTGGGTTCCTTCTGCACAGCAACTAGAAAGCAGACTACAATAGGATCACTGGCCAAACAATGACCAGGAAGGATGCCTTCAGGAGGAAGAGATATCTCAAAGTAGACGGGACAAGAGCAACATGGTATATTTAAGGCATCTGATGTCAGGGAGGTTGAGTAGGCAAAGTGAAAAATAATAAAACTAATAGGCAAGGCCTTTTGGGCTTTGTACACTAGGATTACAAATTCACAATTTATTATAGGTACTCTGGAATGCAACTGAAGTGCATTCCATTAAGAAATGATCTGATGAACATATTTTAAAGATCACCTCGACAACTAACCATAGGAAGCACAAGTAGGCAAGAGTTTGCCCTGGAGAACAATAGGAGCCATGATAATGATGGGGGGGGGGTTGGCTTTGCTGGATGACGGACTATAGAAAATCATCAATATTATAGTAACAGGGAATGAGCCAATCAGAGGCTAGCATGCTTCTAGTTAATGGAACATGATGTCCTCTGTAAGATCTGAAAGGAATTTAGATACACCTTAGCTATGCCAACTTTTATCTGGTGAATTTTCTTGGCACACTGAAACAGCAACGCTCAGCTCAACTTCCTTGAAGAATAGGGTGGGACAAACGTCCCTCAGTTGTGGTTCAGCCTACTCATGTTGTCTGAATGCTTTGTGTTAGCCCAATTCCTGGCATCTTTTGTGTACATAATGCAATTTATAGATTTTTACTCTGTTTAGAAAAAGGTAAAGGTGACTTCTGAAGCCAAATTGAAAGAAACAAAAGTATAAAAGAAAGAGCTGTTGTGTTCAAGATGCTGCAGAGGATGAAATGACCCATGTTGAATGGATTTGACAAGGAAGAAGGAGGTTTGAACAAATTACCCTTAGACAAAACATAGCCTGTAAATGATGCAAGGGATGAATTACTGAAGCCCCTTACTGGAAAGCTGATTTCTGACAAGTGCAAGTCTAACATCTTGATTAAATATTTAGAAAGAACTTTGGGGAAAAATGACTGGAAATGGGGGGGCGGAGAGAGAAAGAGAGAGAGAGAGAGAGGGAGAGAGGGAGAAAGAGAAAGAGGGAGAGGGAGAGAAAGAAGGAGAGAGAGATGGACAGCCTCTTGCCTATATAAATGACCTCCAGATTCATGATCCATTTTTTGTGTCTGGCTTTATGTGGGTACTGGGGAACTGAAACTGGACAATAGGGCTTTCAAGCAAGCACCATGAATCACTGAGTAAGCTTCCATCCTCAGTCTCCAGGCTATTATAATATCCACTGGATGGTTTCTTCATTTCAGTTTGGCACACTTGCTAAGCTTTCTCTGAACTCTTGTAAATGTCTGTGTTTGGACAATAAATTACAGTCATCCCACTTCAGGTTCCTGTTAATCATGTGACATTCAATATTTAATTGCAAATATATAATTTTTGGAAAAAAGTAATTGTTCTTATGACAAAAGGTTCAAGTTGGGGCTATATCTGTGAGCATCCCTTTCTGTTTAAGAAGTGTATTGTTCTCCAAGCACAAGATCATCTCACCAGCAGTCTGAGTGATGGGCTGACTCATGATGGCCTGTCCATCCAGGAACCACTGTGTCAAGATAGATTTTTTTTTCTAGCTCATTTTTTCAAGCTGCATGTCATGAAATTCTGTGGTGTTGAGAACCTCTAAGTCAGGCCTTTCTCTGGGATTCTGAAGTTTCTTTATATGCATGTAGGAAGGGTTGTTTAATCCCTTGCTACCTACAAATGCTTCTCAGGAAACTATTTCTCATTTTGATAAAAATATAGATTTGTAGGTCCCATCAGAAAGTATGACTATGTGATTCTGAGAGTACAACTTTCATGTAACTTTTTCAGATGGTGAATTCATTCTATGACTTTTTTATATGCCAGTAACAAAATAGCTTTGAAAAATGGAGTCTTTACCTAGCCTCAGCAACATGTACATTGGGAAAGCCATGGTTTTAATCCTAATTTTTTTATTTCTCTTTAGCGGTTTATAACAGAACTTACATAATTTCCTCACTAAATAAATTTAATGCATAATTCAATTGATTTTGTATATTCTACAGGGCAATGGTCAAAAATTCAGAAGTTTATAATTAACGAATGTCAGACACCTATGAAATTCATCTCATTCCCTTTTATATGACAGCCCCTCCCCTCGTGCAAGGTGACTAGTCACTTGATGTTGCCACTATCCTTAGGTACCTTGATAACTTCCCAGAAGTATAATATATGGGAAAAACTTGATGAAAATAAGTGAAAAATTAAGTTTAAATTGAATACCTCAGGGCAGGATTTTGGATTCTGTTGATAAGTCAGTCTGCCTAGGAAATAAAAATCTGTGAATATATTATTATTTTAAAACCAAGTATTAGAGGATTTAGACTTTTAAAATCATTCTCTAGAAGTCTGGCCAGAATTGGGCAATCAACTTTTATTATGTTATTTTTAACTTTTATTAACACATTTCTCTTAGAAAACTTAAAATATTCATTACTAATATTAAACTAAGCTTTCTTCTCTATTAAATCTGAATTTAGGCTAGGGTACTTTTAGCTGTTTGTAATGGTAGGTACATTATGCTATAACTATAGTAGCTACAATTGAAGAGCCTGGTGGGTGAGAAAACTTTGAAGTGTATGGCTCAATGTAATCCCCCTAAGATTTCTCAAGAGTTTTCCATCTGTGCTAGACAGATGATGAAACTGAACTTAACAACCTGGTGAGTGATGGCGACATGGACAGTTCCAGTGCCACAGCTTTCTCAGACTGTGCCCCATAGGCAGCTTGTGCCCAGAATTATTGTTATGTTTTATTTCTAGACACCTTCATAACTTTACTCATGATCTCCCATTGGTCCTGTATCTTCTGCATATCTTGTGTGCACCAATGTCTCCATCAGGCTAACTGTGTGCTATTTCTATGATCTTTACTTCTTTATAACTAGGTGGATATAAGAACATTTTGACACTTCATAAGGAATTTTGAATGTCTCTAAAGGTCGTAGCATTTTAGGTTAAATATTAATATATTAAATATTTGGTGCCAAATTAAAGATTTAATAACACTGATAAGAAATAGCCACACTCAAAGCTTTCTTATTTAAAAAGTTAAAACTTACAAGTGTCAAAGATCAGGACCTTGAAAATTACCCAAGAAAACTTTCCATATTCTCTCTCGTCACATGTTCCAATAGAGAATTCAGAGTAATGTCTTTCCCTAATTCCTTCACTACTTTGTTCTTTTAAACTTATCTTTTTAATGTTACTCTATTTCTTAAAACTGAAGATGATATATATCTGAAGACATGAAATCAGTATTTGAAGCAATTTAAGAACATCATTTATCAGAAATCTCATTTTATATTAAGATTTATGTAAATTGTGCATTGAAAATTATTATTATCTATTAGATATTAATATATTATGTAAAATGCTCTCACATAAAAGTGTTTCAATCAAATACATCATGTTTTCCTATGGGTTGTGCTAGTTTTGCAAATTAGCTCATTTTTTCTGAAGGTACCCAGTGTAGTTAGAAAATCATGGAGGTAAAGAATTTTTTCCAAGAAACTTCTTAAATATTGAGCCATTTATTTATTTATTCAGTCAATGAATATTTTCCATTATCCACTCTGAATAAAGACTGTGCAGGTAGCAGGCACAGTTTGGTTAACTTAACCAAGCTACTTGTTGTGGCTATTGCATTCTGGGAAGGGGAATTAATAAAGAACTAAATGAACCAGGAAATGTCACAGAACAATCAATTCTGTGATGAAAAGAAATCAAGATATAATGTGAAAGGGAGCAGGTATGGGGAGAGAGGGCAATCAGCAGCTGCAAGAGTGGGAAATATTTCTGCGGCCACATGTCATTTTAAACTCACATCTGAACTAGAAAAATACCCAACCATACCAACATGTGTTTCAGTAATCTCCTAGCAGATTTTGTCAAGATAGAACAAAAGACCTAAAATGGGAATGAGTACACATTTGTTTCTCAGAAAGAAGGACATTTGTTTAGAGAATAGTTAGAATAAAAAGTAAATGTGGCTGGGTTGGAGAGATGGCTCAGCAGTTAAGGCCCTGGGTTCAATTCCCCAGTACCCACATAAGCCAGACCCACAAGGTGTTGGCCCTTGTGCTCTCTCTCTCTCTCTCTCTCTCTCTCTCTCTCTCTCTCTCTCTCTCTCTCATCTCTGCTTGAAAATGAATAAATAAAATTTCAAAAAAAAGTAAATGTGGGTATGGAACCAGATCATCAAAACTCAATGGCCTATCCTGTGTTGATTGAATGACTGTGGTTATAGGTCCCTTGTTCATCTGATTATGGTGCCGTAAGTTCATTGTGTACTAAATTTCTTAAGAAGGAAATTATTGTGAACCTTGAAGGAAACTTTGTAATTGTATTGTTCAGATCTATACTATTACATGCTTACTGTTTCAGAAAAAATATTAAGGGACATTACACATATTTCTTGTAATGTGTATATAATGTGTATGAATTTTATTTCTGAGTATTAACCTGTTGTTGTATGAAGGAAACTATTAGTATGATAAGATGAGAACTATATCCAGGGAACGAAGGACAGATAACTGGAAAGTTAAATGTCTAGATTAGACTGATTTAGTCTAGAAGGAATTAAAACCAGTAGTCTCTTAGATAAATTCTTATATTCCCAAGAACACATAATCTATGAGCCTACAGGTGCTGTTTTTGAATCAAGTCCAGATTGTCTCCAAATATCATATTCATTCCATAATATTACTGTACCAGCACATTTACTTTCAGAAATGTATTCATTGAAGCAGAATATCCTGGTAATATTCTTGATTTAAGTTCTTTACATTTAAATTTGTTCATTGACTAGTAAAAGAATATTTGTAATAACATTAGTAGATAAAAATTGAGCCAATTTAGAAAAAAATAGTTTGAAGAGAAAGAATGGATCAAATAAAATGTTGGTTGCTCATATGAAAAAAAATTCAGTTGTGTCTTAAAAAAAAGTCAATCCCATTATTAGGATATATTTGTGTATCTTTTCTTATCATAGGCCTGTCTCATATTTGATTAGGTAAATGCTTCATGGCTATTATAAAAAAATCTAGGTTTTTACTTTAAGATTTTACAATCAATAATTGTTTTCTCAAAAAACTGTTTCATTTTCTCTGATTGTTTTCTTTGTGGAAATTCACTATGTGTGTGTTAGTGTGTGTGTGTGTGTGTGTGTGTGTGTGTGTGTGTGTGTGTGTGTGTGTATTTCAGTGTTCTATCTCATCAGGTACCAACAATATTATTATTCTGTTGAAGAGCAGAGAAGGAATTAACTTGGCAGTAATTCTCACAAAAAAATGTAATTTTGAGCGGATCTGACAGTTTTGTGAGCCATAGTTCCAGAGACTATCACGGGAGCATTTTAATTTTAACATTGAAAAACTTTGTAACATTTAAGACAAATAGTTGCTGGGGGATTAATATATCAACACACTATGCACTATATCAAAGTATTTTTTGACAGTGTGTTGATGATGGGGAAAGTATAAGTTAGAATACTAAATCTGTCTCCTTCTGTTTGGGCCACTTTGCATTGGAAATTGACATGGTATTAAAGATTGATTTTTAACATTTCACTTTTGCAGTGAGAGAAATGAATCGCTTGGATCCACAGCAACCTAGATAATGTTTTAATCTTCATCTGCACCTTGCTTCTCATGGTGATTTGTGTGTAGCTTTGTCTTATGTATAGAAAGGGAAGAGCCACTCACTGACTGTGTTGAAGATATAAAAGAAATTAATTACACTGCCTGTGGTTACTATCTGCACAGAATCAAATTACTTGGTTTAGGAAATATTTCATCAGTTAAAAAATCCAATGTGGACCAGAGATACTGCGCTTCAACCAAATAAATGGTGAAATCTGAAAATAAATTTACTTTCCATTACTCTGTGAAAGGCAGGGCCACATGTCTCAAAAGATCTCTCCAACAAGGAACCGGAGAAGCTGCCATCATTTCTTTAGGAAATTAAATTGTAAACTCTTCTACTTGGAATCACTGGAGTGGTTTGGATGTTATTTAACAAACCCACTGTTGTGGATTAGTGTTACACATTGCCTAGGAAGGAGGTTTCTATTGCCTCTGTTTTAACAGTCCTTGACAGGTAACAAATACAATTTCTTTAAAATTAAATCAGGCTGCATTTATGTCTTCCTTCATAAAGGATAAAACATTATATGTATCTTAGGTTGTTCTTATGCCCCATCATCTTTCATTACTTAACAGGTTCTGTCATAAAAGCTTTACCTCTTAGGCCTTGGCTTCTAACTGCATATTATAGAGATTAAGTGTCTAGATCTGATAATATAAAATCCTCAAATGTTGTTTTACCTTCTATTAAAAAGTACTTTAAAGCAGCATTAGAGTAGAATATGGTCAATCACTTCTGTCTTCTATTTTCCTCTTTACATATTTCTGGTTCTTTATGACCAGAGAGCAGTGTTTGTGGGAAAGTGTTTGGGAAAGCGAGGATTCTGACTTCTGGACATCCTCACCTGGATTGCTAATCCATCATGAACTTCAACTGTGTACTGTTCCTTCACATTCTCCTCTAGTGTAGAGCTAGCTGATTATGACTGGTGGGTCTTACTCCCTAGGTTTGTAAGACCTGTGAAATGAGAACAATATTACATCTGTAAATGATTGAGTTGAAATGCAAATAATTTTTCATATGTAAAAATTAAATGAAATTTTAATTTCATTGTAAATAATGTTTTCTTGGGATATGTCCACATTTGCTTCACTACCTTTGCCCTATGCTTTCCTGAGGCATCCTCTGGGAGCCAAATATATTTTTATTGAAAATGTTTGCTGACTTCTGCCCTGTTTGAATATTTTCACCTCTCTCTTAGGTTTTAATTTATTAAACCCCAAACCTCTGCATCATTCTCCAATGCTTCCCTTGATGCATATTAATACACTTCTGATGTATTAAGCTGTGTCTTTAGCTCAGACTCCTCTATGCCACTCTCACTTCCAGATTGTTTGGGCATTTGTCCTATCAGATCATGGCTGGACACTTTCAATGATTTTCTTCAGCTTCTGTTCTTTGTCAATAAATGTTGGCTCTGGACTAGGGTGTACTGTCTTGTGAACACTACTACACTAGGTCATTACTCTCTCTTATTAAAGATGCCATTAGGATCCTGCTCACTGCTGAATCAAGTGCAAACTCCTCAGTGTTGTAACAAACCCCTCATTCACTGGGCCCGATTTCTTCTTCAGTCATCTCCTGTGGCTGGCTGTACCCGCCACTTCCACCCCTTGCATCTTAAATTCCCATGACACAGTACTGCTGATTGTGCTCCTAACATGGTGGTGTCTTTCATGGCTCTGTCTTTGCAATGCAGCTGCTTTATCTTTACTGGCCTTTTACTGCTTTCTAAATAGCAAACTTGATTTCAGCTTGTGAGGCTCATCTTAAATGTCACATTTGAGAATCCTTTCCTAGAGCATGCAGGTGGAATTTCATTGTTTCCCCTCTGCATTTTATGTCTTCACTTCTGTTGTTATAATCTACCAGGTATCAGAGCCCATCCTCACTTTCGTATTCTCAGATGCAGTATTTGCCTCAAAAAGACAAAGTCAGTATTTATTAGGTGAATAGGGACTCATTTACTTTTAAAGATATCCTTTAGTCTAATTTTGTAGAGCTAAAATTTTTTAAATTAAATAAAGTAAAATTAAAACCTATAATTCTTTACATTATAGAATGAAACTTTGAATCTTTGAGGTTGATTATTCAAAGTTTCTGTTAGCAGAACTAAATGCAATAGTCTTTTTAAAATATTGTTTTTATCTTGAAAATTTATTCAATAAAATGTCCCAATTGATCTTTTAAACTGTTTCTTTTCAAAGGTATTCATGGTCCCAATGTGAAACAAATAATTATTTTGGTAATTTGCTTTCTGTTACCCACTTTAATGAATTAAATGATCATTCCTGTAGACCACAGTTGAAATGTATAATTCGGCTTCCTCCAGGCTTCCTTCCTCTGCTGCCTTTTTTGGTATCACAGATTAGTATAGTGATTGAAATGGATGCTGTATAAGTAGTATGTGGCTGTGATTCCTCTATGCAAGCTGCCATTCATTTGGGGAATTAGCTAAGTTTCTGATAGCCTATCATTGTCCCATCTCCTGTCCTGGCTTTCACATTACTGCTTGTTAGCAGCTCCACAGGAAGCAGGAAACAGAGCTCAGTTAACTATTTTGTGTGTAGTTTGCACAGCCTGGTTAGATAGGAGACAATATAAACCCCCCAAAAGATTTTAAGATTATCTATGAGTTTCACTCATCTATTATTTTCCTGGCTCCATTTAGTATGGATTATAATCGTGAGACAATCTTATGATTATATAGTAGTCTAGACGTTTTCAAAATGCTTTCACCTCCATTATGCCTACTGTGACGAAGGTAGAGGGTTATTGTTAGAGGGATTTTTCAAGTAAAACTGATGTTCAGAAACATGAAATTATCTGTTAATATTCTTACAGCTAGACATGTGACTGGGACTAAAAGCCCAATTCCTCTCCTTATACAGTGTTTCTTTGATTTTATTTTTTATATAACATATGTACTGGTTATTAAGCTACTATGTTTTGGCTCTAAAGCTTTCCTTCCACAGAGATGAGACTGCATAATTCAGTTCTCATTTATCAGTTGCCCTCCTGCTATGGTCTGTCAGTAGGCAGCACATGAGGAAAGCTGGATATTTCCAGGGAAAGTGAATAGACTCCCCTTTCCTTTTGGCTTGCTGTCACAGCCAGCCTAGGCTCAGGTGCAGAGGATAAGCAGAAGCTCTGGCCTGGCAAAGCCAATCTCACTGTACTTATCCTCAGCAGTGCGGTGCCTCTCCTCAAGAGTTTTCCAGCCCTGCTCCCCCAAAGTCTCCACTATAGCTTCTATGTTCCACAACAGCTCCCTCCAAAGTCTCTACTTAAGTGGTAGGAGCTCGTTTGTTCTACTCTGACCTCTGTGCTATGCTATGTACACTTCATGCCTTTGAGGCTTTCTAATAACTGTGAAACCAGTTTTCCATATTATATGCTTCCTATTGAAATACTGGGTAGTTTTACTTTTCCCCACAAAAGACTGCATATTAGCATGCTTAGTACCATAAGAAGCTCCAGGAAATACACTTTGAGACTGCTTAATGCTTTGAAATGTGTTTGCGTAGGTATTTGTCTTGACATTGTTCCTGACCTCCTTGTATTGCGCAGGTGCACATAATTATTTAAATAATTACCTCTGATGGATTTAAATGAAGTGACTACTGAAACTCCTTATTGGTGACATTAATGGGTGTTGGATTTTGTATTTTGATTCACAACAATGACTAAAAAAGTTCTATGGAGGAGGATTCTAGAATGATGTCTACCAGAAGCTGGGGAGAGTGATTGTGAGAGGGAAGAAGTTGGCAGACATACACTAAGTTACAGTCTCTTAGGCCTAAGAAATTCTGTGATTTTACTCCACTGCATGCCAGGGTGATGATAGACAATAATTCTGCACTGTATATTTGAAAAAAGCTAGAAGAAATGATTTTTAATGTTTTTTAATCATCAGGAAATGGTGAATGCTTGAGAACATACATATATTTATCCTGATTTAAATACAGGCTGCATTCTTGGAGAAGATACCTTTAATACAGTTGTATTAGGCAGTTTTCTGTTATTACAATGAAATACCTAGGTCTGAAAACTTTAAAAATATAAATAATAAACATTACACAATGTATGCATGTATTAAAACCACCTACTACAGGATAAATCTTTATAGTTTTTGGTTTTCTTTTATGTGTCACTTGTATGAAATAAGCTTCAACATTTTTACAAAAGACAAATAAATAAGCCCCTGTTCCAAGTCATCAGAAGAAAATAGTTTTTGTAGAGGACCTAAATGACTCACTCATCTTTTTGTTTTCATATCAACATTCTAAAAGTAGAGGCAAAATTGTACTAGCTTCCCTTTGCCTGACGATTCCTTAATTACTTACTGGGGATGGTTGCTTTACAGAGTGGTGTAATTGTTTTCAAAATTCATTCCAAAGACCACTTATTGTCTTTGGAGTTCTAGATCCATTACTAGAACCCAATCTCAGAACTCTACAGAATGGATACAAAGCATGATCCAAATATCCCAAAATGACTGCATCTTTTTCTAATTCATATTTAAACTTCTTAGATTGTAGACCAATGAGAACACCACAGGACTAGGCTGGACTGATGACCTAGTTAGCTGGGTAGAAAGTTGTGCTTTGGAGTTTCTGTGTTTGTAGTTAGAAGCAGTTGCAAAAGTTTTTCATTCACAAAAACCTTGATTTGATGATGGTCTGTATTCACCAAAGTTAAAATCCCAGAACTTCTGAGGCATGATTTTGAGGAAAGAATCAAATGTATTGAAGGTTGATATTTGGGGTGTATTTACCCTACATGGCGGAACACCTTCCCCCTGTGCTAATGCAGTGACACTATTCACTATATATCCAGAGAACTCTTTTAGGTTAGGCTTTGAGAAATACATTGTCAAGAAAAATTCACCTGAGGTTGTTCTTTTCTATAGACCTGAAGTGATGGGAAATGTTACTTTTGAGACAGGGTTTTGGAATTCATTGGAATTCTGGAGAGAATGTTTGAAACACAGTTAAGAGCAGTGCATTTGTAGAAAACAGCAGTAGTAGCAAACTGGTACTGAACATTTTTGTTACCTGTGAGGATATTTTGGGTCATAAAGAATTGCCGTGGTATTCATAGGAGCAGAAATCAAGGACACTTTGCTAAAATATTGCTTAATCTTTCAAAAGGCGGAGCTGATTAGGGGACAGAAAGGTGACATGAAACACATCTTGGATCCTGGTTTGGATTTACAGAACTTTAGAATAAGTTCTTAGAAACACAAATCATGATACTATCTAAAGTATTGGTTTAATATTCATTGGTGCTTTCCCACAAATGAATCTTCAACTATTAAGTAGGTGATGATCTTCTTTGGACCTGCAAACATTAACAAGGGTAACCATATAGTTTGGAGAGAGAGAGAGAGAGAGAGCTCGTATATTTAGGGATTACTAAAAAGTATTTTAAATTTTATTTTAACTCATTGAAACCCAAAATGATCTTTCATTTTACCAGATAATATGGGGAACATGGTGGTGAAATAATAGAAGGTCAAGACAAGGATGAAGTACGCTTGGCATTTAAGCTTCACAATTTCAGAATGCATCTATGTATGCATGCAAGTGTCAGCCATGAGGTCTCAGTCCTGATGTATATAAGTAGAGTTTTGGGTAAAGATTATATATTCTTGCTTTCCTGGAATCTCATTGTGACTATTACTGGTTATCTGTGCAATAAGAACATGCTCAAATGGCAATGTTGGGTTCCATACATTGATCTAGACTCATATGGTAATATCTATATTGGCAAGAGAAATGGAAACATTTGGCACTTTCTATCTCTGCCAGGAAGTTAAAATAAGTATATGGCCTTAGATAAGCTGCAGATTAGTGTCACCACCAAAAACCTGAAATATGCAGACTTGATTTCCTTCTTATGTTCTCACACAATTCACATGGTTATCAACACAGACCCTTGGACCTGATGCACAGTAATTATCAGGAACATGATATTTTCTCTATAACAATTTGAAAAGTTAACTTACAACAGTATACCTTGTCCTAGCTTTGCTTTAGGACTAGGTCAACATTCTTTCTCTCTTCCTTGACTTATTCCTCAAAGATTATGGTGAGATATAATTTGATCATACTATTTATATTTGGGAACCAGCTTATGCCATCCTTAATATTGTGTCTGTGCTGTTAACTTAGTAGCTAAAAAAGGCTTATCAGAGTAAGAAAGGCTAGTCATACTCAGTGAAACCTTCTCTTCCTCTTGAGCATAAGGGCCCAGTACATCCAATATTTGAAGTATCCAGAAATAAACATGCCTGTGGAATGCCTGGCAAATCCCCATCGGAAGAACCACAGTTCTAATAATCTCTAGGGTTTGAATCAAAGCTTTATCAACCTTTGCAGTTAAGCATCTTCTAGCTATTTGTTTGAAAAACAGTTCTTAGAAAGCCATCAGGCCTTGGAGCATTTGAATGTCTGACAATGGATTGTCAAGTG
Organism: Zapus hudsonius; assembly: GCA_004024765.1. Taxonomy (NCBI): domain Eukaryota; kingdom Metazoa; phylum Chordata; class Mammalia; order Rodentia; family Dipodidae; genus Zapus; species Zapus hudsonius. Next base: position 71,088 of record PVHP010000191.1, read on the forward strand.
GCTGTGCAATGTTAGCTGCTATCAGAAACCAAGCATTTGTGGGACACATGCAACAGCAGTGTGCCATCAATGGAGGACCCAATTACTGCCAGTCATGTGGCACTAACCTGGTATAATCACAAGGTCAGTGCTATGTCCTCTGTAAACATGGCACCATATCCAGTCTGTGAGGGAGCGCCCACCAGGGCACAAAATGAATATCCAAACATGAGTTTTAATGTGTTATAATAAATTAAATTATTTTGTGATTTTAATTCTTAAAATTAAGGCTAGAAACCTATGTGTGTCTTTTATTTCTTTCTTTGCTCTTGTTAGCTTTTCATACACTTCCCACTCTAATTCTTAGTAACAGGAAACTTTGACATTCTTTAACATATAATTTTCTAAATTCTGGAAGACCAAATATCCTTTCTATCTAACTAAAAGATGTCCAATAATCAAGATTTATCACTTACTTTAATTTCTGGCACAATTCATGTACCTAGGCTGTCGTGTTGAGGAATATCAGATATGCACGTCTATTCCTCATTGACCTCATATGTGTCTCAGTAGGAGTTGGCCATATTGTTCACTATTAGATATGTCTTTCTGCTTTCAGGTCAATGAGTATTACCCCAATGGTTCTGAATATATATCTGGTGAGTGAATGGAATGTGCTATGTTCATTTTATCATCATATTAAATGACAATGATGATGGAATCTGTTGACCAATTGGGATAATGATTGTATAGATGTGTAACTGATGGGCTGGGAAGATGGATTTATTCATAAAATTCTTGTCTCAAAAGCACAAGTATGTAAGGTTGACCGCAGTGTCCATGTATGTGATGCATGCCTGTAAATCCAGATTTTGGCAGCTGGCAGAATTTACTGGTCAGTTAATCCAGCATTATTGGTGATCTCCAGGCCCATGAGAAAGAAACCTTTTCTCAAAGGTGTTGGACCATGTTCCTGAAGATGACACATGAGCTTGTCCTCACATGTACACACTTACACATTAACCCGTGCTGTCACATGTATACATGCGTCCCCACACAAGAGGAACACATGCACACACACATACATGCACACATGTGCACACACACATGCACACACGCACATACACACATGCACATGAAAAACTACACACACATACACACACATTTCAAAAAGAGAAAGAAATGTGCCTTGAGAGCTATAAGCATTGGTGTAAAAATCAAATGCTTTTTGGGGTTTATAAGACATATGACCTTGAAGAAGTCTTTTAACCTCCTTTAGTTGCAATTTTCTCTTCCAAAAGGAGTCCTCTTTAACTTTGGAATTCTACAGTTTCATGATTTTACAAGAAATAAATTGTATTATAAAAACAATTAACTTAAAGTTTTTTTCCTTTCTTATTCTTCATTTTCACATCGTTTAGAATAATTAGTTAAATAGTGCAGATAAAAGCTTTCCTTTCTTCTTTTTAAAATGATCAATGCCTGGAACCTCAATAGGATAGAAAACATAAATCTTTAAATAATTTAATATATGCTCATATACATGAATATGCAAATTCTAAATTAGATTAATATGAAACTTAAAGCATTTATAATATACTGTTACAAAAGACTTGTCCTACATTTTGAATCACTGTATGACAAAGAACCAAGTTATGGCTTAGGAAGAAATCTTAATTCTTTTCTTTAATCCAAAAAATTTCAGATATGAAGTACCTGATCCTATTAATTAAATCATTCAACTAACATGAAGGGAGAGATGTTACTCACCTTTTATTGATCTATTTGGTTTAAATTTTGCCCTTGGGGGCTGGAGAGATGGCTCAGCAGTTAAGGCACTTGCCTCCAGTGCCTAAGGTCCCGGTTCAATTCACCAGTACCCACATATGCCAGACCCACAAGGTGGTGGCCCTGGTGCTCTCTCTCTCTCTCTCTCTCTCTCTCTCTCTCTCTCTCTGTATCTCTCTGCTTGAAAAATGAATAAATACAATATTTAAAACATTTTCCCTTGGGAAAATGCAGACATTAAGAGAAATGTGACTTGAATGCATAGTTTTGTACTTAACAAAGAAGGACAGTGAAATTTGCTTATAGAAATGATGGTATGTCATCAGTATACTAAAATGAATGGTATAAGAAGAAAATTATGAAACTTATTATTAGTGAATATATAACAAGAACTGTTGCTATTACCTAAGAGCCTATGAGATATTCAAGACCAAATGCTTTAGCTATAGACCTACTGAGTCAGAGTCTGTGTTGTGCCAGGTCCCACGGTGATCCATGCATACACTGTGAGAAGCAATTAGATACTTTGACTAGTAGAGTCCTTTTATTAAGACTGCTTACAAATAAACTATGATTTTCCAAATAGGAGTTTTATGTTCTCGGTTTTACTCCTTTGAACACTAAATTTTGTGGATGAGCCTATTTCCTTCAGCTTTGCCTTCATCTTCAGATTCAAAGTTCTACTTTTTAATAATTTTTATTGACAATATTCATACATATTTTGATTACAATCCCCCTCCCATTACATCCTTTTACATCCCTTCACCCCCTTTACATTCCTTCTCCAACCCCCTTTCCACTGAACCCCTTCTTTCAAACAAATCCCTTTTCTGTTTGGAGTCATTCCTTTTTTCCTCCCCATCTATGACAACATGTTCATGGGCTCAATATTATGCAGGCTCTGCGCAGGTGGCAATGGCTTTGGTGGGGTCATGAGTGCAACCACCACTTCATGTCTGAAAGACAACTTTCCAAAGCACTCCTCCCTAGCCTTTGGATCTCAAGTCCTTTCTGCCATCCTGAGCCTTACATGGTGTGTAAGGACTCATGTAGTATTCAACATTCCACTGTCATTTTTCAGCATATTGGTGAGCTTTGAGTGTCTCCAATAATCACTGCCTTTTGAAAAAAGAGGCATTTCTAAAGAAGTGTCTTCCAAAGGTTAAAGGACTAACAAATGGGCATAAACATAAATATTTAGATGGCAATTTTGTGGGTAAGCTATATCTATTTAGCTAAATAAAAATAGTAGCTCCCCCTAACCACAGCTTATAATCTTCCCAGTCATGGGATTTTACTAGGAGGCATGAATACTCTCCCAAGGAATGGCCCTGAAATCCAGTCAGAAACCAGCTGGTTAGCCCCATTACAGACATGTCACTATTGCACTAGTGGTTACATCTTGTCTGGTTGGCTAGTTGTATAGCTTAATGGGTCTACTACTGGTTAAGACCCTTGCTGCTATTGTTAGTACTGCCTGAAACTTTAAAAAAAATTGAGTGTGTATGTGTAGGAAGGTGTTTCGGTTACCTTCTCACTGTTGGACAAGCACCAGGCTAGAAGCAGCTTATGTGAGAAAAGGGTGTATTTCAGGCTTACAGATTCCAAGGGAAGCTTCATCATGGTTGAAGAAGCTGTCTCACTTCAGCAAACATCCACAGTAGCAAGTCCACAGTGAATAACCAGAGCTCTAGGTGGCTCTCAACACACCTATAGGGCTGTACTCAAGATCAGCCCCCAGTGGCACACTTCCTTCAGCAGGCTCTACTTGCTGAAGACTAAGTAGGCAGCATAGTCAAAATAACCTGAGTCTATGGGGCTATCTACATTCAAACCACCACAGAAAGCCAGGGTCCTTTGTTGTGGTAAATGAATGCCTATCTAACTTTAAATGCATAGCTAGGGAATTTAACTCAGGGCACTAGGCTTTACAAACAAGCACCTTTTAACACTGAACCATCTCTTCAGGCCAGGACTTTCTGAAAATATTTTTTCATCTTTTTTTTTCATTATTTTCATTGCATTACATGTTTCCTCTGCTCTGGTACTCTGGTACTTAGAACTATTAAAAATATTGTAGAGAGTGATGGGCATCTCAATTCTTTGTGGGATAAAGTAAGTAATCATGAAGTTAGACCACAAATAAAAAACCTGCCTGAAAATTTCAAAAGTTTTCTACATGCGTTGAACATCACCAGTCAAGACCCTCCCTTCTTTCCCATCTACTTTTCTGTAGTATCATAATTATGTTTCAATATGGATCGCTTAAGGCACTATTGGGGGTAAAGTCTTCACAGGAGTATTAATTATCCTCAGCATGCTAGACTTACTGAGCTAGAAACATGGACTAATGCATTAAAAAAAGAGATTTTTTGGGGATGAGAATCGTAAGCCAGAAGATTTCTGAGTAAGTAAGTGCATCTACTTCTGTTAAAACTTCCCATTTTAGGAGAACACTGGGGAATATCAGCTGGTTTCAAAGGAATGATGTGTCTAGTACTTTAAAAAAGGAAGTGAGATAATTTTCTAAGAATTTCAAAATCATTTACATCAGTACATTTATATGTACTGATGAAACCAGTAGCAGGTGAATTCTGAGCTAATGTCAGGCTATATATCTTTACCAGCAGGCAGCCAAATAGCTGAACAGAATGCCTCAGGAGGCCATTGAGCCAACTATAGTGGTTGAATAATTTTATGACCAGTAATAAGGCTCACAAGTTATACATGCTAAGAGAGGGGTAATCAAATCTTATGCTTCAGGGCATAAATTAATCACTGCAGGGGTCAAAAAAGATTCTCCTTTGCCCTATGTGCAGAATAGAATAATTAGGCAGTGGCCATATTGGTATTTTTAAAGCCTTCTTCTTAAGCATCAACATTGGCTTTAAGAATAATTCTGAAACATTGTGGGGATGTTTGGGTTTTTTTATTAGAAAGGGAGGGTACATTGAACAGCTTATTCTGGCAGACAGATAGTTTGGGCAGCTTCTTGATAACACACTGTTCAACTTGATTTTCATTAAAAGCTCAAAATGCCTGCTGTTAAAATGACTCCAGGCAGCTGGGAACAATAGTCCTTGCCTATTTGGAAATCTCGAGGTGGAATTTTATCTTTTAATCAAGTCCTCTTCTAAGGAAGAGGGTGGAGGATGGTTCACTAAGGTGTGAGGTTAATTATCTTCCAAAATTCACACTTTGCATTATAAAGAATCATATTTTCTTAGGATGGGTAGATGAATCTTTGAGTTCTTATTCAGTGAAACTGGCTCAAGTTGAAATCTGTTAATCAAATGGCAATGAAGGCCAAGTGCAATCCAATGCCACATACGTAAGTCTCCTCAGATTTGCCTATGTACTTAAGGAACAAAACATGTCAAATGTTATGGGCTTTTGATAATGCAAAAGATACTATGAAGGCAAATTAGACTTTAGTTCCTAGGTTATCCCATATGTATCTCCATCCATAACAGTTCAGATAGAGCAGCATAACTTTCAAGTCTTTCCTAGGATTATACCTGGTGAAAGGATGAAGCATTTCCAAATAATGACTATGTCCAGTGATCTGGGTACTTAACACTTCTACAGAGGAAACACTTTACTGACACACATAGTCATCGACCCCAGTGGCTGTCTTGATGTTTCTGTATTTGGTTCTCTTTGCCTTTGTTTAATTTTTCAGTTTGAGTTCAAATAGTATTGTGTAGGCACTATAGTAGTGGGTAAGACAAATTTGGTTACAATTTAAGATAGTATGAGATTTTTCATGACAGTGATGCAGGATTTGGGGTTCAGATGAGCCCTCCAGACTTATGAACCCCGAGTTTTGGTTCTGTCCTAATCTTTAATAAAGAATTTAAAAAAATGGGCTCAAGGACAAACTGAATTATTCAGTTCACTTGGGGAGAAATGACACATTGTGGAGTTTATTGAAGGGGGATTGGGATCTGGGAAGGAAGGCCAGAACATGTTCTCATGTGGAAAACATTGAAGAAAGATTGAAGTTGTAGAGAAAAACTGGATCAAAGTCACAAACACGAGGAATGTAGTTCATTTAAGAGAAACAGGCTTTTAAAAGGAGGCTTGGAACAGACACACATGGCATCTCCCTGTGCTTTCCCTTGGGTCCAGGGAAGTTAGAGAAAAGTTAGCAAGAGCACCCACGTGGTCAATTTACATCCAGAGTGTAAATACTCCCAAGGTGGATTCAGAGACCACAGGAAGGTTGCATCCACAATGGAGGGAGAAGCTACCCCAAATTATAAGGCAGAGATAAGAAGAGAAGTTTAGGTTAAGAGACAGGGCTATGCTTTCCCACTTCACCCAGCCAGTCTGGTGGGTGGGGGTAAGGGCCAAACTCAAGTGGGTCCCCGTGGTACAGGATAAGAGCCAAGAAACTCGCACCCAGGGTCTCCGGGAAAAAAAGACAGTAAGGCCACAAGCAGACCACCACTTATATAGTGTCAGATTCAGATATGCAGGGGGAAGACCTGATTGGTTAGTAGATTTGCAGGGTGGATCCCTGGGCCAGCGGCCCACCTGAGTCAGTCCTCTTCGTAGTGTGTTAGATTGGGGCATCAGGGGGCACTATATCTGTGTCAGTCAGATACAAGTTCCAGTCTTGCCATGGAGAGATGGCATGAGGGGTGGCATCTTCTGGTTCTCTCTGGGCCTCGATTTCTAACAAAAACTACTTAAAAGAAGCTAGCTTTCTCCCATTCTGTCATAACAGGATCCCTGTATCCTTCCTGTGGGCCAATCACTTAGGCAAGCTTGCAAACTATAATGTAAGCAGTGACATTTCCCCTTCCAGGTTTATAATCTGGCTGGGGCATAAGGGCACTATCCACACACAATTAAGTCATATGGTCACAGTATGAGGTTATATGTCAGCATAGACTGTATCGGTCTAGTGTGGTATGATTGCTGTGGTGGGGTCTGAAGAAGATGTGTGTTTTATTGAGCCATAGGCACAAGAGCGGTCGCATTGTGTGTCTGTCTGTCTTTCTGTCTACATTGAGTGTTGATGTTGAGGGTAGATTAACATTGTAGAATAAATAAGACTAAAATTCAGATGCTACTTAGAATGGACTAGGAAAGTCTGTGGGTATGGTTTAATGAGGGGAAGGAAATTGTGTTTGAAAGCTACAGAGCCTTATGCTTAAGTAAGTTGAATGTGATGGTAGGTGATAGTATCCTTCAGAGATTATGAAATTATGGCAACAAACTTTGGGAAGAATGATTTGCTTGACTATAGCAGAAAAATTCCAGGGTCAGGAATTTTGGCTACTGAGCAACCCAGTTGTGATACAATTATGCTGACATTTTATATTCATTTAGATTTTATAACTGGAAATTTCACTTGATCAGTTTTTTAAAATTTTTCTGTTTTTTTTGTTTGTTCATTTGTTGTTTGTCGAAAAGGGAGCTGAAAAGTGTAGCTCAAGTTCTTATATTTGTGTCAATATGAACACAACCCTGAGAATGATTCTAAGCACTGGACTCAAGCATCTTTATGTTTAGATTGACAATAAGCATGATTGACTGTGTGCTTATATATCAATGTTGAATTCAGCATACTTAATTTGAATATCAATTCTATCCTCTTTTCTGAAAGAGTATTAAACAGTTTTCATTGCTGTTTTCTTGAATTAAATATACATTAAAATGTTGATCTAGATAATATATCTTCATGTCGGCATCTATCATAGTCTCACCAGATTTCATTTTGCTACATTTTGCTGACACTCTGTGAAGGAGAGTAAATCAACTTCTCTAACAAATGAACTCATTTAAACTTCTTTGACAAATGAACTAGTTCAAACTTTCCAAAGAGTCAGCCAACATTGAGAGAGTTCTCCCCACATGATTTTTCTAGGGAAGACAGTAGTCTATATTCGTGGTAAGATTGGAATGGAGTAAGAGAAAAAAAAATAGAAACATAAATTATGGGCTGGAGAGATGGCTAAATAGTTAAGGTGCTTGCCTGTTGAGCATAAAGACCTGAGTTCAATTCCCCAGTACCGATGTAAAGTGGAAAATGTGTCTGGAGTTCATTTGCAGTGGCTGGGGACACTGGTGTGCCCATTCTCTGTCTGTCTGTCTGTCTGTCTGTCTGTCTGTCAGACTCTCTGTCTCTCTTTCTCTTTCTCTCTCTTAACTAAATAAATAAAATATTTTAAAAATATGAATTAAATTATCCCTTTAAAAACACCCCAAATAACAAAAACACTGAACCCAGCAATTTCTCTGTATCAGACTAGTAGACATTATCTCACTTATTTCTTGAGTGACCTTATTGGCTATTTCGGTAATATTTTGGATTTGTCATACAAGGAGAAATTACCCATCTTGCTCAAGATCAAAAGTGCCCTCCATCCTACACCCAGCCTCAAACACCACTATCAAACAGCTGAGCCAACATGTGAGCTCATGGCTCTCCAACGTAAGCCAGGTCCCTCTTTTAACTACTATAATTAGTTTTTACAAGGTAAAAAAAGATGACCATGACTGGTGACTGTATTTTAATCATACCTAATGTGTTTTGGGAAGGTTAAATCAAGTCATGATTTAGGGACACTCAGAGTATGTTAAAAAAAAATAAAACCCTCAGACTAGGTAGGAGTCTTTAGGAAAACATTCCGGATAAGAAAAACAATAGCCTTTTTTTTTTTTTTTTTTTTTTTGGTCACAGTGCACAAAGTTCCAGTCTCAAGGTATGAGACAGTGAAGTGGGGAGGAGGGGTAAAGGGAGGAGGGGAAATGTATTGCAAAATGAGGAGCACTGCTGGCAATTGAAACTTTAGTGCTGAACACATCATATATGGCTGCAACATCCATGTGGGCTTGGCGGCGCCTCGGGACACTGAACACTGGTGTGGGATTTGAGTGGAATGATATCAGAGGTAAGCAGGCAGTAAGAAGAATGGGTCATCTGTAGGTTTAATTAAAAAAACCCAAACTTTGAAGCATAAATTATTCTGAAAGCTTTCCTTACAGAAGCAAATCACTGTGGGCATCATGTGAATTTCACAAATGAAATTTTTTATCAGGTTATTTCCCACAGCGTATGCACTCCACAACATATTATATCCTCTTCAGGGTGCCCATGAGTTTAATTAAGTACATAATAGTTTATGTAAAATGCACTTTATGTGAGTTTAGCTGATATCAAATATTTCAGATCTTGGGCCCCAAATAGGGATGAGTGGACCAAGGGAAAAAAAAATCCCACCGATATTGTCTTATAATTTGATGTCAAGAGTGTTGGCTTATATTGATAATCAACTTGACAATGTAGAATCACCTAGGAGATGAACCTAGATTATTTTTACCTAGCCTCTGGACAATCCTATGAGGATTACCTTGAGTAGGTTAATTGAAGTGAGAAGACCCACTATAACTGTGGGCTGCATCGTTTGACAGGTCAGGGTCCTGAACTGTGTAGAAAAGAGAAAACTGGCTGAGCTCCGGCATTCTTTTCTCTCTGCTTCCTCACAGCGGGCTGAATGTGACCATCATCAAGCTAACATTCCTTCCCCTGACAATCATGGACTGGACCCTTGAGCTGTAGGCCAACATACAGCCTTCCTCTAGTTGCTTCTTTTCACATCCATTATCACAACAATGAGAAAGTAACTGATAGATTAAGATTAGTTTGACAAAAATATTTGCTTAAGCAAAGATATAATTAAGTTTATAAGTAATTGCAGAGTATCTGAATCCAACTGAGTTTAATAGGGTAATAACTGAAATAAAAAGACTACCTGTGTGTTGGAGAAAGATAGCTATGAAAGGTTATAGACATTTTACATGTATGAAAAATATATTTCTATACTTTCAACACCCTTTAGCCATTCTGAGTTTCTTGGCTCTAGGGATTAAATAAGTATTACTTTGATAGGTCTATGGTTTTGGGTAATGAGTGGTGAAAAATTGTGACAAAACATTGTGTACTTTTAGCTACTATGCACCAGTGATAAGACATTTAGGTACCATGTAAGAGTTGATAAATTAGCACTGCCCTGAGTCATTGGAGTGCCTTCCCTCCTACACCCAGCCTCAATGCTGTGCTGGGGTCCCTAGATTCTCTTCCTTTCCCTGGAGTCAACTGCTTACCACAGTGAGGTCAAGCATCTAAGGGGACAGCTAGTACAAAAGGAAGACCAGTGGGTACATCAGTCCCAACTCTTGATTTCTTAATCACTTTGAATTGTGCACCAAGAAATAATCTGCAAAAGTTATTGGTGGAATTTAATTTTAAATGTATCTTTTTTTTTCTCTTGTTCACATTGGTCTCTCCCCTCACCCCTACTTTTCTTTCCTTTTTCGTTTGCAAAAGCATATGAACACTTGACTTTGGGAATGCTTCAAGCTTTTCATCGAATTAAGAGAGTTTCTAGGTATACACATTCTTGCTTTCTGGACCTGGTTTTAGAGATAAAGGTTAAAAATAATAGGTGTGGTTAGCTGTTTTATATGCCTATGGATTGTAAAACAGGGAGCTTTTATTTTATGTGCAATTCTTCACTGGAAATTCTTAGATAGATGAAAAGAGTTACATAAATCGACTGATATGAAGTAAATAAATAAATGATCCTAGGGCAGAGCAGTGTGTCTGTTCTATAGCTTTAGATGCATTTGATAAGACTTGAAATTCTATCATTGAATTCACTATAATTTTGATAACAGATATCTAAGCCTCCTTATAACTTTAAGATTTCTTCCTTGATAGACTAGAAAAAAGTTGCCTCTATTTTTCTGAGCCACAAAACACTGGAGAGATCTTTGTAAGACTATCTGCCATACTTACTCTTCTATTCTATCTTGGGGGTGCTAGCTCTTTCCCTGGTTGTTAGAGTATGTAATAAGCTTACCTTACTGCCCCTGCAACTAGGATAGCATAGTAAAACCACAGAAAACTTCTTTTCGTGATTATTTTGTCTAGTTTAAAATTACTTTGAGAGTAATGGACTCCAGGTTTTTCTAATAAAAGTTGATTCATTAGAATTAAAGTTGTGCTCTCTCTGCTTGCAAGTAAATAATAAAATATATTTAAAAAATTAAAGATGTGATCATGTGTACCTATCACTGTATACACACAGAGAAAGTGTATACACACATATTTATGTATGTATTTTAATTTTGGTGAAGGATCTAGAAAGTGATTATTATTTGTACTCATGCATTAACCTATTTTGGGAACAAGATATGACGTGCTTTCTAGTAATATTTCTCATGGCATGAAACTGCCTTTTCTTTGCATTTCTCTTTGAGATGAATTTGCCCTTTCAAAACAGAGCATTTATGTGGTCATACTTAATGTGAAAAAATCTCTCTGCACATATTATGTGTAAAGAAGGCTTGAACTTGCCTTTTGATTAAAACACGGTTGTGTGGCCTTCTATCTCGGTTTTAATTGCATTTAGAATTCTTTCCTGCACCTGCACTGAAGATCACAACCCAATATTATTAAAGAAGGCTTAGACAGGGTAGCACCTGAGCAATTGGTTCTTGACAATTGTTATTTACTTAACTAGAGTTTCATTTCCAAGTTAACATGTCTCCGTGCTACTTGAATAAAGCACTCATCTGAAAACTGTAAGATATTTTAACCCAATTTAATTTATTCCCTGCCAGTTTAATCCCCTGCTGAAAAGTATAGTTGCAAATTTTCCAGAGTTGCAATTCACTGAAGTGAAAAATGTTTAATGACATCATAGGTATTGAGCTTCGAGAGTTTAGTTAAAAATCTTTCTCAAAATGTAAAATGGGGGCAAGAGTTAATAGGATATTTTATATAGCTGCATTTCCATCCTCCTCCAATCTTTCTACAGTCACTTATGTCTCTTCCATTAAAACTGTATGAAACAAGTCACTTAGACATCTCTGGGGAGAACTGGTAGTGGGGTGGGGACACTTAAATTTTAAAACACAAAGCAAATCTCTTCTGAGCTTTGACATTGAAGTGGCTCATTCAGTCATTTCACATTTTCTAAAACTCTCCTGGTAATCACATCCACAAATCAAAGTAGTATGGGTGCCAGCCATCTACAGCCTTCTCGACTACTCGGTGAGGCAGCTGCCTGCAGCTCCCAGCCCTGAACGCTTTGCCGCCCCATCACCTCAACCCAGACTTGCATTTATACAGTGGATTGTGGAGCAGAAGTCTATTTATTTGTTGTTGAAATATTTTTAGTCTGACTGCCAGAAAGTGAGGATTAAAAACGTGGGAGGAGAGAAAATAGAGTCTGAATCAACTTTGTATTTGGCACAGTGGAAAACATTTTGGTCCCCTTTATAGTCTTAAAAATCTAATTATTCATTTGGCAGCGGTACCTCTAGAGTGTGACTAGATAGATGCTTTAAAATATGCAAAGTGCAGATTTCAGACTTAATAGGAGATAATGACTGTGTGCAGCCTGTCAGGTCATGGCCTATTTGGCCTAGTGACAAAGATACTGCTTGATGGTTGCACACCGGAGAGCTGGCTACGGCTCTAGACCAGCAAAGGTGTCATTGATATAATGGAAAATAAAGGTTTCTCTGAAGGTCTAGTGGGGTGCTCTGTAAAGCATAGATCAAACATGTCGTAGTATGGATCTTGGATAGTACGACCTCATTGGGGATATTGGGTATTATTGTTTTCTTCTTATGTTATTAAGGAAAGAGAAATAGAAAGGACAAAAATTCTCTATGTGCAGTCATAAATTCCGTATTCTAAAACGAGGTTATTAATAAAAATTACATTTGGTGCACATAACCACTTCTAAAAGATAACAACTCTGGTTGCCAGGGTGACTTGGGAAGTCACCAGCTAGAAATTCCCTTGGACAAGAATGTCTGCTTTGAGGGCCTGGATGTGAGTCTGCACCTTATGATATGCAACATTCTCTGAAGTGGATGACGTTTTCTCCTTGAATTTAAAATACAAATATAAAGTTCATTTATGCAATGTTTGATATGCAGATCCATATAGCCATCCTGATAGAACGTTAAATTAAATTAAAATGAATTATTAATATCTAGTTTTAATTGAGCAGAAACTGTTAATTGAGAAGAAATTGATACCTGGCTTAATTCTCAAAATCATACTTTGGTAAGGGTGATAATATCTCTAGAATGAAAAACTATAAGTTCAAGAGGTTGTGACTGAAATTCGTCAATTTCAAAGTCATGCGGCCATGAAGTCCTGCTGGGTAGGAAGTTGAATATCTCTGTAGCTGAGCACTGGGACATTAGCGAGAATATGATATACTTGCCAGTTCCTTTTGGGGAATCATGACTCAGGTGACACTTGAATTTGAAATTTCATATCCAGAACTGAAAGCTTCAAAATACTTCTGCTTGGCCAAATGTCCAATTTTGGATTATGTCCATTCAAGACTGAATCATTAAATGAAAATGGCAATAGGAAATAAACTTTAGGAAATAATTTTGCCTTTGGTTGTTGTATCAGAGAGCATTCTTGTAATTTTTAATTTGATAGACTAGATCAGCAACGTAATGTGTATTTTAAATATGTGATTTGGGGGACTGAAGAGATTGCTCAGTGGTTAAGGTACTTGCCTGCAAAGCCTAACAATCTGTGTACAATTCCCCAGTACCCACTTAAAAGCCAGATACACAGAGTGGCACATGCATCTGGAGTTTGTTTGCAGTGGCTAGAAGTCCTAGAACCCATTCTCATTCTCTCTCTCTTTCTCTCTACCTCTGTCTGTCTCTGCTTGTAAATAAGTAAATAAATAATTTTTCAAAAGTATAAATATGTGATTCTTCAGAATTCTCCTAGCCAGTGGGCCTTTCTTTCAAAGTATCTGAAGGTTACTGGAACCCTAGATTTAATCTTGGATACTGCAAAAATGCAGTATATAGAATTATGATATATATATATATATGTATTATTTGATAGATATAATAAGTGGCTTTTGTGATTTTTTTTCTGGTTTATGTTACTGTACTATAATTTCATGATCAATTTAGAGCACATGCCTTTTACTTATTAAAACCTTTACTGTACAAAGTGCCATTTTATATTGGTGGCACCTCATTCAATTCACTTGGGCTTGTCTAAATAGACAACACCTAGTGGGTTATCTGTCCCATCCGAGTCTGTCTGCATACAGCTATGATGTTTGCACGATGCTAAAATCCCCTAATGATGCTGTTCTCAGAATGTCTCTCTTTTGTGAAGGGATGCGTGAATGCAATGTCAACTTCAGACTGATGGATCAGTTCAGTGAATCCAGAAAATAGATTTTTAAGACATTAGCCTCATTTAACCAAAATGAGAAATGAAGGAGAACCACAGAGTGACAAGTTTTAATGACTTTGTTATCAATAATACTAAAACAATCATACATAATGCAAGTTAATTGCCTGTAAAATTATATTAAGTAGTCTAAATGACTTATAAGGCTATGTGATTTAGCATAACATATGAAAATTCTCTCTGTAGTTACTGAAAATATTGCTTTCAAAAGTCTCAAATCCAGAGATAAACTTTCCCTAATATTATCTCTGTCTAAAGTTCTAGAAAGCATGGTAGTGAACACCTTTAATCCCAGCACTCGGGAGGGAGAGGTAGGAGGATTGCTGAGAATTTGAGGCCACCCTGAGGTTATATAGTAAATTCCAGGTCAGCCTGGGTTAGAGCAAAACCCTATCCCAAAAAACCTTAAAAAATGTTCTAGACTTATTAAAAAGTGATTTTCAGTGCACATCTGTGCAACCCAAATTGAGGGTCATTTGAGAAATTACCCACCTGGTGCAAGAAACAAGAAAGGGAAAAAGGCAGAAAGGGGGGTCACGGTACCCAG
>PVHP010000191.1:85772-183531 GCA_004024765.1 Zapus hudsonius
TTGTGGCAAGGTATCCTGTATATCTTAGTACTCATCCCAGTCTTCCTGGCCCAAGTGTGTTGTCACTGATGGGTGTCATGCCTCCGGACCGTCTCCCCCACCACGGCTCTCACAATCTTTCCGCCCCCTCTTCCGCTTAGTTCCCTGAGTCGTGGTGGGTGAGTAATAAGGCTGCTTTATTGTTGCGGGCTTAGAGGTCTTTAAGGATAAATGAACATGCTGTTTTCAATTTACCCTTGAAATGGCTCAGGAAAAAAATATGTATACACGTGAGAAAGAGGACAAATAAAATAATCTGTGATCAAATAAAATCAATTGGTAAATATACATGTGAGATGGGTGGAAGTGTCTTATATATTGGAACTGATATCAAAGAGAATAGATTATAAATATTACACAAACATAAATGCATTGTATTTGCATATTCAAATGCAGCTGGAGCTTCTTTGCAGTCAGTGTTAATTACTCTCTCATTGCTGTGGCCAAGAGAAGCAATTTAAGAAGTTTGCTTTGGTCCATCAGGGTGGGAAGGCATGGTAGCAGGAGTGAGCTGCAGAGCTCTTCACATTGTAGCCACTATCAGAGAGTGAACAGGAAATGGGTCAAAGCTATACAACTTCAAGACCTGCTCCCAGTGACACACTTCCTCTAGCAAGGCTCTACCTCCAAAATTTGCCACAACCTTCTAACCAACACACAAATGGTAACCTGTGGACCAAGTGTTCAAACACACAAGCCTATGGGGAACGTTTTGGATTCAGATCACAACCCAGCCTACCTAAAGAACCTAAATTTCCTAAAGAAAGATAACTTTATTTATAAGTGCATTTCTGTAGCATGAAAAACCAGACTCCACTTTGAGAAAAATACACAAATCTCTGCAACCTTCCTTACACAATATTATGCTATGTAAAATGATAAAATAATCATTTTGACTAAAAATAAGATAATAGTACATTTAGAAATTGTAATTTGAAATTTCACACATGGCACTACCCTCACTGAGGACCCTAAAATAATCCTTGCTATATGTCACAGTTTCTGTTATGCTGAGTTTTTTGGAATGCTGTCTGTTGAAAATTACTGATTTTCAAAGTTTGTAGTAGGAAATTGGATGCAAATAACTAATCCTTTTATCTAGGAAGTAATAAGTACTGAGGCAGTGACCAAATTATACATGGATTTGAAGTAGAAATTATTCACTTGTAGTATTTTTTTTTAAATTTAAAAACTGTAGTTACCTAACAAATTCTTGCCAGTAGATTTATTTGTTTAACTTTGCTGACATGGAAAAGGGAATTATCACACCTTTTATTTTGACCTTCCTTTTCTAAAAATAAGTCTTCTGAAAATTGTGCCTAGCAAAAAATTTGGAAACAAAAAAATTACAGTCCAAGAACCTGGACAATTCGCTCTGTATTGTCATTTGTCTGACTGAAAACTTATGACAATGGATTTCACTCTCCTTCTTTTCAGCGGTGACTTAGTCTGGAGAGGTTCAAACACATGTTCATTTTATAGTCAAGCCTGACAATATATGAACTGAACTTGCAATGCCCTGAGTTAATGTCTTTTTCTTCAGAGGTGACAGATGATGTCAAATTGCTAGTATTTTCCTCTTCACAAAATCAAGAGACTCTCCTGCGAACATAGGCCAGTATCTAATCTTGATGTCACCTGCAGTTTTGCAGAGTTTTGGTAAACTCTGTAGGAGACTCTCTGAAAGTCAATACAGGGAAACTTTGCACCATGAATTTGGCTAGAGGCTACTTCACGACAAGATTGACTGTCCCACATCATGGTGGTGTTTCATACAAATTCAATAGCCTGAGAATCAGCTTTTCCAGTTATACATGACTTTTAAAAGTGCCTTCTAGCTTCAAAGGTTTTGTAATTTTAGCATTTATGAGTATTCACTACATAGACATGAAGGCAAAATGCCAGTCACATTGTATTTAGTTTGTCAACTTTACAGAATAAAGTAAAAAATGCCTTCAAGATTCATACTTTTTCCTTTTTTATTATAAATTTATTTATTGTTAATAATTAGATACATTGCATGAGCAAGTCTTGTGATAGTACTTGCATTTCCCTCCTTCCTAGTCACATCCCATTGGGGGCCTTCTCAGTGGATCACTGGACGAGTCTACGAGATAGGGGTTATGAATTGTACAAGAAGCAGCCAGATTTTTCCTTTGTGTGATGTTGTTGAGGGGACCATGGCTTCCTCACCATGCCTCTTATAATTTTTCCATGCCCCTCTTCTGTAAAGTTCCCTGAGTCATGGTGGGTGAGTTTTAAGTCTCCTTTACAATTGAGGTTTTAAGATTTTCTGGATTTCTGCTTTGGATTATATTGGGTATCCTTGGTGTCTGTCTCCTTTACTCTTTCATAGGTTACCTGACTTTTGGTGGAGGTAGGTCTCCTGCTTATCCAGTTAATGGACACCATATAGTTCCATTAATGCATTTAGAATCATACCCATGAAACTGGCTCCTTCGTTTTGCATTTAAAAGCCTTATTACTTTACACCAGGACATTTCTGCAAGGAAATTTAACATTTAAGAAATTATTACTTGCTAGTAGAAGTGTCCATTAGAACTTTTCAGAGAAAAAATGCCTCTAAGAAGTTTGACGTTAAGGAATCTCTGATCGTTGAAACCCACCTGGACTTTTGAAATTACTATCTCAGAATCAGTTTTCTAGAAATTCAAATAAGAAAATTTAGAGCATGAGACTAACTTTCTTCCTACCAAAGATGTCACACTGATTGTTTCATTGAGCCTTTCTACCATTTGTCAAAATACAGCTTATGTTGATTTAGGCACTTTTACTCTTGTTCATACATCCCTCAACTTAAAAAAAATATGCTTACTTGGGGACATTTCCTTAACATCCCTGTCATAGTCAGCCACATGCTGCTGGGATGAATCTCCAAAACCAGGCACTGTTATGGGAGGAATAGATTTATTGACGTTACAGATCCAGGGGAAGTTCCATAATGACAAAAGAGGCTGGCTCCCTTTCACATGTCCAAGCAGAGGGAGAGACCAGCAGCTTCAGAAGCAAGCAAGCAAACTCAAGCAGGCAAACCACAGGAACCCCAGGCTTGAGCTGAAACTGGATAATACCGTAAAGCTGGAATCCGGACCCACCCCACGCCTTAGGGCTGGACCCTAGGATCCGGCCAGGATGACACACCCTCCAGCCAGCCATCCAGAGAAAAACTTTAATACACTCTTAAATCTATTGGGGGACACCCATTCAAACAACGAAAATCCCTAACTTAGTTATAATGGCTTGCTACAGCAGCACATATTTTCTTAGAAAAATAAATCACTGTTTCCGTTGTATCACTCAATGTGTTTTCAGTATCTAAAAGTCCCCATGAAGGGTCACAACATTCACACACTTATCTCCTCCAGTAAGTGAGCAGATTATTGGTTTCTTGGGCATGTACATCTGTAAAGTAGTATCAGTATGTATTAGTAGGCATTTCATTCAAACATGCATTTATTCAACCAATTGTAAGAACATACTTGTCTCGTGACATAGTGTTTACAAGGCAGAAGTATAAGCATGAGAACTGAGTGGTGGGTGATTGCACACAGGAGGTTAAACCTGCAGAGGGGTCTCATTTTATAACTACTTATTACCAGTAACTAATCCAGTGTCTGAGAGCTAAACCACTTTCATTAAGTGAGTCTGAGACACAATTACCTCCCAGACAACTACCTCTTTAAAGGACTATATTTTTTAAAAAATAATTTAACATATTATTGGCAATAATTAGATACATTGTATGATCAAGTCTTGTGATGGTATCCCCATTTCCCTCCTCCCTGTCACCAACCCACTGAGGCCCCTCCACAGTGGACTTGATGGACCAGACCATGAAATAAGGGTTACACATTGTACGAGAGGTAGCCAGTTTTTTTTTCTTTGTATTTTTTTGCTAAGGGGAGTGATGACTCAGGATATTCTCCCCAAGCATGGTTCTTACAATCTTTCCAACCCCTTTTCCATGCAAATCCCTGAGCCATGGTAGGTGAGTTTTAGGTCTGCTTTACTATTGAGGTCTTAAGAGTCTCTGGATTCTGCTTTAGATTGTGTTGGGTGTCCGCAGTGTCTGTCTCCATTATCCTTTCACAGGTTATCTGATTTGCTGTGGATGTATGTCTCTTGCTCATCTCCACACTTCCTTCAAGGTTTTGTTTGGGCTCTATATCATAAGTTAGGGGTGTTTCATCTCCTACCTGGGTGACAGGATCGCAGGTCCTGTTGGTGGGTTGGGTTGTCCATGGTTCCTGATGCCTTCTGCCTTCCTATAGGCATGGAGGAAGGCTAAAGCACCATTTCTTAATGTTAGGAATCAAGCTTTGATTATTTGAACCTTTGAAGGGCAAACCACTTGGAAACACTACAAGTATAAGAAGGTGAATTAATACTGGACAACTCTGTGTTATTTGACTTTAAGTATAAGCTTATGTACCTGAACCCCAAACAGTCCTTGTTGTGGATAGTCTCACTGACCTCTGATTGGCATACAGTGCTGGTGTCTTACATGTATGTTTTTCTTCTGCTTAAAGAACAATTTTTGTCTTTTATGGGGAATGAAAAAAAAAAAACAAAATGCTGCAGTGGCTTTATTCTAATGAAGAAAGCTTTCTATTATGTTATTTTAAATAATTTGTTAGTCATCATAACTATGTACCAGGGGCTTTTACATGAGATCCTTTACATAAATATTAAAAGGAAGTAATATAAAACACTAACTATAGCTATCTGAGCTTTTTTTAATCCTTGATCATGGAAGGTCATACATGTATCAATAAGCCAAGTAATTTTTGCAATGCAAACCTGAATGATGTATAATTACACATTAAGAGAATGGCTAAATAAGGCCATGAAGATTAATAATTCTTAATCTCTCATCAATATTAATGCATTATGTTTCAAAACATATGTAGGTGTGTCTGTTTATAATATGAGCATGATGGAGGTGTGATGTGTTCAGAGTGAAACATTCTACTCAGTAGCAGAAGATCATGACTCTTCCCAAAACACACACTAACCCAAGTAGTAAACTGACAGCATTTTAACAGTTGCTAGGAGTGCCTGCCCAAAATTAGATAATCAAAGAGAGTACTAATTATTACAATTATGCAAACTCCAGAGGCGTTTGCTCACTCTTGGCTGACTCTTGTTAACCTTGAATGCTGTGTTGAAATGGCACAGTTGTCACACTGTGTTAGAAGTGAGCCGCCTCCATGGGATGATGAGCTCACCCTGTAGTACCATATTTAAATTCTGGGCCTTTTGCTGGTGGTAGGTGTGGGTGTGTGTTCCGACTCAGAGAAATGTAGAGGGCTTCTTTCTCATTCTTGAGGATGCCATGGTATGACCCAACTAGGAAGATTTTCTTCTCTTAATGATGCTGTTAAAGATCAGTACTGGTCCACATTTGCTCCTCCTACTTTGTCATCAGCTGTGTCTCCCTCCACAGGCTACTTCCAAGAGTTGTTCAAACTATTCTAATGTCTATTTCACTTTGGACCCCTTGAGCAAATATACTCTCTTTAGCCAAATGACAGGGATAGAATAGCAGTGTTTATTCAGAAGCCTTGGTTTTTATTATATTTGGGATTTTATAACCAAATTTAGCACAATAATTTTTATAGGTTGTGCTCAAGTTGTGTAAGACCCTACCCTTATGTGCTTTATGGGTTGAACTCAAGTATAAGTCTTAGTATAGAAGAAGAAAAGAAATTAAATATGTATTTGTATTTTATTTTTACCCTGAAATATATATAGTTTTAATATTTTGATAGCAAGAAGTAAATATATAGGCTTACACTTGATTCTATGAGATATATTACATATAAAACCTTTTTTTGTCTTTACAAAAATCTAATGTGTAAGGTATTATCTGCATTTTATCACTAGAATCGACACATGCGCCACCTTGCGCATCTGTCTACATGGGTACTGGGGAACCGAACTCTGGTCCTTCTGCTTGGCAGGTAAACACCTTCACTGCTAAGCCATCTCTCCAGCCCCTGCATTTTATCACTCGAGAAAAGTGGTTCAAACACAAATATTAATATTTCAAAGCAGTCTTGTATTTATTATATTGAATAATAGACTGACGTTAAAATGTATGGGTTGGTAGAAATTTAAAGGCACATCTACTGCCTTTTTTACAGAAGAAAAATCAAATGTTTAGAAAGAGCCATCCATTCAGACAGTACATAGGAAGGAGTGATGATTTTCAGAAAGCCAGAAACATAGCTGAGGTGGGTGTGAGGTTGAGAAATACTTTATTTTCCAGAAATGTTTTTAAGGGTAATACCTTGACATAATGGAGAATGCATAATGGAAAGGTGTCAGATACAGCAATGTGACAGCACAGCCCTCAGGCATATAAAGAAGGACTTGGAACAAAATAATAAGTCATCATGTGCTCACATTTAAACCAGTCAATGGTCAGTTTTTTCTGCCTCATCCCATTTACAGCTCCTGCCTCAGATACACTTCCTTGATGTCAGATCTACAGTCTGCCTTTGCTCTATTTATGGATAGTTTCAAAGAAAGGAGAGATAAACAATATATACTCCAAAAGAAAATAGCATGACTGGTGTAACAGCCAGCTCCTTTGGAAAGAAATAATCACTTTTCATTGGAAGAGTACTGTAAATTAGGAAACAATTGAAGTTTTAATTATAATATGATGAGGGAAATTTTAATATTTGAAAAAAAGTTTCTAAATCATTTGTCATTTTGGAGTCAGAAAATAAATTTTCAGGCTTGTGTTTATATTCCTTAGTTAATTTTTAAAGACTAAGTCATGTGATGTAGACCAGGCTGACTTGCAATGCATGATTCTTTATCCTTTAGTCTTAGGAGTGCTGGAATTCCAAGTACACCACACTCAGATGTTTTTTTTTTTCTTCAACTGTATGACAGAAATTCCACCTTTTTTTGTCATCACTCAGGGACACTAATAGCAAAGGAATTTGGACACCTTCTGATAGAAAATGTTAATATGTTTGAAAAAATCAATAGTTAAAGATATTCTGGGTGTAAGATTTTATTCCTCAATGGTGTCATTAATGCAGTAAGCATCAATGAACATTTCAACTTTATGTTTTTATTAACTTGTTTCAAAAATGAAGGCTCTGAAGAGGTAAAGAAGACTGACAGAATGAGAGAGACAGCAATTCCTGATTGCATCTGGGAATCGCTGTGTTAAGCTCTTTGCTCTTATTTTCTATCTTGCTTGATCTCATCACCACTCTTGACATCTCACTTCAATAAAGTCACTCATAGCTGATTTCAGAAGTCATGAGGGTTTTAGACTTTGACTTGGAGTTTGAATCTTGCCTATGCTTGCCTTCTTCCCTGCCCCATTCTGAAGAGTTTTACAATATTATTTTCTGTTTGAAAACCTCTTTTATCAATGCATCATCTCAACACTCTTCTGGTTGTGCCTCAAGCATCAACATTTCTTAGATAGTTCTCACCTTTTCTGTATTACCATGACCCACTACCTGCACAATATCATCTGTCCACCCATCACAATAAACATTGTCCTCTTCGTGTTTTCTCCACACCTTCAAACTAACGTCCCCATCACCCTTCTGGATGACATTGTCATGTAGGCACTTCAACCCTTAATATCCTTATAAGATTCAAAGCTAAGAGAAAATTCATTATTTATCAACCTTTTCACGTTCCTATTTGTTCAATCATTACGTTGATGCAGGGATGGCCATATACATTTTTAATCTCAACATTCAAAAGGGATAGGCAGACGGTTTTGTAAGTCATCCATGGGTTTCATAGTGAGACTGTCTCAAAAAAAAAGATAAAAATAAAAAAAAAACTCAAATTGAATTAATCCTATATTTGAAATCCTATTAAATCTATTTTTCCTACCTCCTTTCCATTTTCATTGGTTAGTTGAAGCCTCTTTATTCTTCAATCAAAATCTTGTTATTTCTGATGTAACTAGACACTCTTCCCTCAAGGCTTTCTGCTACTGATGTTTAGCGGGTGATTCTTCTGGAGCTACAATAACTTACATGAAAAACATAAAGCTTACTGATTTCGCTAACACAAAATGAAGATGAGATATTCGAGATGAGCATTTACATTTGGACCTACACTACCTCCTACATGTTCTACATCTTGGTTCCTTCCAGCCTTCAAATCTCAATCTTGGAGAAAGAGACTTCCTTCCCCCTTTCCTCCATTCCCTTTCTTCATTTTTCCCTTCTCCCATTCCTTCCTCCCTTTGTTCTTATTAACAAGTAAAAAGCATGCATACTATGGTGGACAGCATGATGTATTGATATGTTTATATCCACATACACATATGTCCATGTACATATTGTGTGGAATGGCTAAATTAGGATATTTAAAACATTTGTTACCTCACATATTTTTTTCTATATTGATAGTGATCTCTCTAATGTTTAGAGCATTAAAAAGTTGGATACAAAGAGTAAATAAATGGCGGTGTCCAGGGATTAGAGGATAGGAGAGAGGAGATGTTTGTCACAGAAGCAAAATTTCCCTCAGATGGTAAGGGACTATTTTCCATCCCTATGTTTGGTACATCTTTTCTCATCTCTGTGCTTTTTCCCAGTCATATTCCTTATGTTTGGAAGAACTTCTCTAGCACTCTCTCTATGGGGCGAAGCTCAAACCTAATTATCTCTCTATTATTACCACCTCTATTTTTCAACTTTGTAACTTTCAGAACATTACATGGACTGCTGGCAGCATCACACTGTGATTTGCCTAATTGATCCCACATTAGACAATGAACTGAGAACAAGTACCATGCACCACTTTGTTTTTATTTTTCTCTATTTAACTTCTTCTCAGCTTTCTCACCCCATAGTTATCTACATGATAACCAAAGGTGTTAATGTTGAACATGTCTGGAGACATTGTTAAGGACTAGTTCTGGCTTTTCACCTTTAACACTTTTTAGACATTGTCTTCCCCTCCTTAACTAAAGGAAAAGAAGAGGAAGCCATCATGAGAATCTAAGGATAATGTTGATAATTAATGCTGAAACCTCCTTTGATTTCAAACCCAAAATGAGATGTTCGGATGTCTCTTGATTTTCAGCTTTGCCTCCAGCCTTTCACGTCATACCATTGAAGACAAGCCTGTTTACTTCATTTGGTTTAATAGCTGAATTCAACACTCAACCCATGTTACCTAGAGTTTTATTACCCACTTCTCCTGCCATGTTTCTTAGGTTGTCACAGCACCATTTATAAATAAATATATATATATATATATATATATATATATATACACACACATACTTTCTTTCCTGTGTAAAAGCCATTTTAGCACACATTTTTATTAGAGTTCAATATATGTAAACAATTTTGGTAAGAACAATTAAAATATTTTATTGTGGTGATAGCACTTAATATCAGGTAACTGAAACTCTGGCATATCTACTTTCCCACCCCTACTCCTGGTGTGATGCTTTAAAGAGCTATTTGCCTTATGTTTATGGTCATGTTAAAGAGCATTCTAAAATGCATTGTAAAAGTATTTTACAAGCATTCTACTCACAAAATCCTATCACAGTTTATGCATTTCCATAGGATCTTACATTGTGGGGTTCAGAGATGAGAATGTCTGATGATAATGGGGACACTAATGTTGAACACTCACCAGGTTCAGGACACACAGATGTTGAGGCACAGAGCATGGTCTGGGATTCAGGCAGTCTGAATTCAGAGTCCATACTCACAGTCACTACTACTGTGAAGAGCATAATTTAGAACTAAGCAATTTATATTCAAGCTTGGAATCAGATGTCTGTTTGCCTGTCTGAGTCTTATCATCCTTTTGTAAAGACTGTTTCTTTCTCCTTGAAATCATATCCCACTTCTACATTCTTCCTTTGTCCTACTCATATGTTGCTGATAAATTGCATTGTAAGTTTCTTTGTCTACCACCTTTGGGAGATTTCATTACTGCTTTGTTAACCAGAGCCTCATAGAAGCTTCTCATTAGCCTTGTGTTGATGCTGAGATGAAGTACTAAGCCACCCTCCATTTTTGCCTGAATTCATCCTTCTTGCCACCTGGATGACAGGAGCCATCTAGTGATAAACAAAAATAAGAGAAGAGGATAGGCTTTTATTTCTTTAGAAGCAAAGCATAAACATAGGGATTTTGATAAGTAAAATGCTTATATAATTAGGCAAGTACATATTTGAGTATTTAACCAATCAGTTAGATTTTATGAAAACAAAATATGCACAGACAAATCACTCCAAACACAAAAGATCTGTATTAGTCTTAACAATTAATGTTTCTTTTTTATTTTTATTTTCTTTTCTTTTATTTTTTTAATTTAATATTTATTGTCCATAATGAGTTACATTATTTAGTGGGGAAACCATGCGTTGTTATCCCGACTTCCCCAATTTCCCCCCCTCCCCATCCCTGATCAGTTGTATATCCTCCTTCGTGGTTCTTTTTAATCTTGTAGATTACTGTAGCAACTCTGTGTCCTAGCAAAATGGATTTTCTTTGTTCATTTTTTTTCTTGTTTTCAGTGCTGGAAATGGAACCCAGGGCCTTGCACCTGCTGGCAAGTGCTAAGTATCCCTTACCTCAAAATGGTGTATTATGAAATGCAATAAATTTGGGGAATTTGTAAGAGGTCTTTCATTGCTTCTATTTGCTCATAATTATATGCAGTAATATGAGCTATGAAATCACCATGGATTATACTTTCCTCAATAAAAATTTCCCCATAGCAGACTGACTATCATCAAAGAAAGGGGTTAGGTATGAAATTAACTTCATACTTTCCATTTTCTATTCCTGTACCTCACCTCCCTTCCTTAAATAATATTTCCTCTTATTCCTTTAGAAATACAATTTAGTCTGTATTAAAAGCATTACTTTGCTAAAACAACCATTTAGCTCTTATTATACTGCTTAAATATGGCCCATCTCTGTAATGTTATTTGTCATTATGAGAATCAAAGGCAGGAGATAATTTGGGTATGGAGGAAAGAGAAGCCAATGTCAGGGCTGAGCAAATGTGAATGGGACAATATTTAGAATTTAAAAATATGGTGGCAAAACAGCCTCCTATCCCCTTCCACTATTGCCTCTGAGAAGTTACATAGCCCACCTAAGAGCCATTTTTGACTCTATACCTAGATGCTGACTCATTTTGGTAAGTTAAATGTTTCACTGATTAAAGAGTGATTGTGAACTAGAGGCTGTACTGTGCTGACCTTATGTGTGACCCTCCATTGGTCACATTTGTCCTTTGGTAACCCCTGGACACAGTGACACTCTGCACTATTTTGGGAGAACATTTCTGTTGTCTTGGAAAGCACCACAGTTATGACAAGGTATAGGTTAGCAGCCTGGAATCATTTTCAGAAATTTCTCAAGAGCCTACTCAGTGTTTAGCATTGTTTTGTAGAGTGAAGTCATGACACACAGACTCATAATAAAACCTCATTTTATCCTAGATGCAATGAGTCCACATGGGGATTAACTGACACTCTTTCTTAAACTTAACATTTTTCAAATTGACCAACTTTGGTTAGTATTCTTCCTCATGTGACCCCACACCAGTCACATTCACTCAATTTGAGTTAGGCAAGGAAGAAACTATTTTCTGACTTGCAATGAAGAACTGACTGATTAAAATGCATTTGCCAAAAAAAAAAAAAACCCAGGATGATCAAGATAAGAGAAATTGCTCCATATTAGATTCCCCAATCACTCTGCATCTTCTACATATGAATCTGGGGAACTGACATCATCCAGGTTTCAAACTTGGGACTATGTCACCAGGTACAAAGCATCTTTCAAACAAGATCACCAAATGGTCCACTTGGTGGTCTTCTTTCTCTAGTCATTTTCTAGTATCAATTTGTGATAATAGGTATTTTTATTGTTCCTCCCCATGGGCTAGCTACTCAAGTCTCCACGTGTCTTAGTTAACTCAATTCTCTTTGAGGAAGACACCATTACTGCCTTTATTTTACAGAGGCAGAGAGACATTAAATAGGTTGTCCAAGGGTATAGAGATTAGGAGTGGCAGAGTTCAGAGAAAATCGTAGTGAGTAGGACCCTTAAGTGTATGTGATTGCACCCCAGAAGTTGAGATAGACTATTATCAGTGTATTTGACTTATAAAAGGCAATTATGTGTATTGTAACAAGAGGCATCTATGGCTCAGTCTCTAGAGGGTATTCTAGAATCCATCTCTAATTTCAAAATGGGCCTGACTTTCAAGAGCTCTCTGATTAGGAGACCAGAGTTCCCGGCAAGGCTGATGCATGGAAATCACACTCATGTCTCAGGCAGTACTTGGGTTTCTTAGGATTAGTCCACAAGGTACCTGTCCAGGGACATTTATTATGTGTCTTGTCTTTCTAATGGACTGATCACATCAGCAGCCTTGCCCATGATGAGTCAGTCCATGTGTAAATGGCAAGCCTTCATTGGCTCTTGCTTCCTTTGTGTCCTAGGTTTTGTTCATTCCAGGTTAGCACAAGGAGTCAGTGTTTTAACTATAGTCCAATAAGGCCACTAAGACATAAAGGCAAGACTGGGATATAGGAGAACGGTTTCTGAATATGTCTCTCACTATCTAACCTGATGTCACTTCTTGATTTTGCATTGTTTCAATAGGTTGATAGATATCTGAAAGACAGTGAAGAATGGCTATTTTAAGGATCTCTTTTCTTAGACCACATTTCATCCCTATAATATTAAAAACATACAACTCCTATGTTATATCTGGTACTGATGATGAGTGAAAATAAAAGTAATACTTTATTTTGGCCAGTAAACATATACTACATTCTCTTTGTGGAGCTACTTTTATTTCTAATATGACTTTGGCATGAACAACCAAAAAGCCTATAGTGACTCAGTTGAATTATTTCTGAGAGGCACATGGCTTTAAAGCTTATGTTGATTTTGAATCAGGAAAGAACATAATTATTTTTAAGATTTTATTTCCAAAAGTGGATTTTAATGTTAAGACATAATCTAGTTTGGTTTATATTTGAATTCAGTGTGATAACTCATGCTAGGTGGCCTTTTTCCTCATTAGTCAATGTTTTCATATAGAAGGATCTTTAGGCCACGCATGGTGGTTTTTATCCACCCACACTTTCCTTTTGCTATTGTATAAAAATAGAAGTGGTATTTTATCACATCTTACTAAATGTTGGCCAGCTTCTGGAGATATTTTGCAAAACAGAAAGGGCCGTCATTTAATCCGGAGCCTCCAAGCAAACAAAGGCTGGGATCTGCACGTTCTTAGGTGGGGAGACATAAACACTGATTTGTCTATTCTCTTTGCAGGTCACATGTGCCAACTTAACGAATGGTGGGAAGTCAGAACTCCTGAAGTCGGGAGGCAGCAAATCCACACTAAAGCACATATGGACAGAGAGCAGCAAAGACTTGTCTATCAGCCGCCTCCTGTCACAGACTTTTCGCGGTAAAGAAAATGACACGGATTTAGACCTGCGCTATGACACCCCAGAACCTTATTCTGAGCAAGACCTCTGGGACTGGCTGAGGAACTCCACAGACCTTCAAGAGCCTCGGCCCAGGGCCAAGAGACGGCCCATTGTAAAGACGGGCAAGTTTAAGAAAATGTTTGGATGGGGTGATTTTCATTCCAATATCAAAACAGTGAAGCTAAACCTGTTGATAACTGGGAAAATTGTAGATCATGGCAATGGGACATTCAGTGTATATTTCAGGCATAATTCCACTGGTCAAGGGAATGTATCTGTCAGCTTGGTGCCCCCAACAAAAATCGTGGAATTCGACTTGGCACAACAAACCGTGATTGATGCCAAAGAGTCCAAGTCCTTTAACTGTCGCATTGAATATGAAAAGGTTGACAAGGCCACCAAGAACACGCTCTGCAACTATGACCCTTCAAAAACCTGTTACCAGGAGCAGACCCAAAGTCATGTCTCCTGGCTCTGCTCCAAGCCCTTCAAGGTGATCTGTATTTACATATCCTTTTATAGTACAGATTATAAACTAGTACAGAAAGTATGCCCCGACTACAACTACCACAGCGACACACCCTACTTCCCCTCGGGATGAGGATGGACAGAGGGAGAGACTGAAGCCTGAGGAATTCAAGGTCATTATCACAGGGCTGTTACCTCAAAGAAGAAGGTCACATCTGTTGCCTGAAATGTGTCTACACTGCTGCTCTTGCTGACAAGTGGAAAACAATCTGATGTCATTTCTACCCAGTCAGCTTCATCTCTCAGCATAGTTGTAAATCACCACAGATCTTAAAATCACACGTGAAGACATGCTTTCACATATAGAGGTACACGAACACTCGTTCACGCACATTTCAGCTTGCATTTTTCATGGTTCCTGTTGAGAGGGCTTTCACTGTTTTGACTCATAATGTTTCAGGATAAACTGTGCTAAAGCAAAAGGATTAACTAGACAGAATGTGTCTAACACTGGCTGTTTTGGAAATCTCTTTCAAAGTTTTGAATCCATGCTAATCAATAACCCCCACTCATGCATTCCTACTGCTTGGAGTAGCTGTACCGGTGAATACTACTGTAGGAGTATATGCTTGTTCAATGGAAAACAAATGTGTCTTTAGAGCTCAGTATTCTTTATTTTATGAACACAACTAAGTGTAGTAACTTTTTTTTTCCAGCCTATAGTAGGCACATTCAAGGCGATACAGGATATTCTCATTTCTGTGGAGGGAGGAGCCTATTCTCAATAAAGATGAGCAAACATTTGGAATTTACATGTGGGCAGACACTGGGATGGCAGCTTTCATCATCAATCATGGAACATTTGCAAAGTCACGACCAACTAAGGCTGCTTAACAAAAGTTCTGATCATTAGATAAGAAGGAAATGTCTGGCAGACACCACATAGGTCATAAGTGTCTGCCTTCTCTTTACTACACATATTGTAACAAATTCAATATCCTAGTCTTCATTTGTATGAATGGTTTGTATTGTACATAGTTTAACCAAGTGTTATTTGAGCTGCTTATTAATATTAAATTGTACTTGTCTCTCTGCTTGTTATTGGTTAAAAAAGAAAAAAAACAACAAGGATCTGAGGGATCCATTTGATCAATGTAGCTGTGAACTCCATTAAAAAGACAAACTTATGTACGAAGCATCTATTCAGCTCAAGTATTGTTGAAAGATATACATATACAACATGACACTGTCTGTATTTAGATATTTTATTTCTGGAAAAAAAGAAATGTACATAAAAATAAAACACTTAAAGTTGAGTTTCAATATGTATGTGTGTAAGATGGTGGTGATTTAAATGGTTCTGACAGGAAGAATTCGCTGGAATCCAGCCATGGCTTTGCATCTCATGTCTTGGAATCTGAACAGAATTATCCAAATTGTTATTAGCAGCCCAGTCAAAACAACTTAAGAATTTCAGTCTCAAGCCTTGGAAGTAATGGTGACATATAGCATTACATACATTTTTGGTTTATAATCATGCTAGGTTTTCAAGAATTACACAACCCTAAAGAAAGAAAGGAGCATAAGGAGATAATTGCTGTCATTTAAAGTAACTATAACTAGCCAACTTTCACTCCTGTACAGAGTTTTGATGTAGCAGGATTGATGTGAAGGTCATGTTGCTTCTTTAAAAGAAATTCAAGGTGTCTGAAGATGATGGTTGAATTTTCCTGAGTCTTCTGTAATGACTAAAGTCAATGGAAGATTATTATAAAAACAGTAGAGGGCTCCAAGTTTCAATTTGCCTTTAGCAGATAGCTCAGATCATCTATGTAGCTATTGACACTAAGCTTTATTTTATAAAAATCAATTGCTGTGCACTGCCCTGGAAAAAATAAACAGATTAAGAAACATACAAGCTCACCCTTTTTCAAAGCCATGAGTTTGGGTTTAGGATAGAAGTCTCAAAGGTTAATCAAAGAAGCCAATGTAAGAGTGCTGATTCATTCTCTCCTTCCCTCATCCTGCTTAGGGTTAGCCTATTTTCATAACAAAACTAACATAAGTACTATGGGGAAACAAAACCACAGAATTCTAAAATGAAAACTCAGTCACCAATCTGATGAAGGAGAGTCTCCAACTGAATTTCAAACCCATATCCTATTAAATGTGGACCTCTCAAAATCACCCACTAGATCTAGGTAACTAATGTGTGAAAGAATTTGCCATGAAACTTAGAAGCTGTTAGAAGAGACCCACAGTACAGGTGATAAAGGCTTTATGCAGTCCAGCTGTGGAAAGTGTCTGCCACAGATAAATCTTCTTATTCTGGAGGGTTTTTTTTTATCAATATGATCACTTAAGAGTTAGTTTCTTCCTAGCAAACTAGAGTGAGGAGGGGAAAATCAATTGCTTTTTTGTAAGCATCATTTGATTAGTGGGCTGTGACTTCATTAGGTGATGTGTGATTTTCTAATCCGAATTTTGAAATAAGATAAAATGTACTTCAGTTTCTACTCTCTATCCTTCTCTTTAAATTCTGAAATGAAATACTGTTCATTACATTTTTACAAGCATACAAAATATACCTGAGTAACATTCTGATTAATAGAATTAGTTTTCTGTGTATTAGTATTTTCTGTAGAAGGAAAACATAATGAGAATATGTAGTAAATTTCTGAAAAAGGTTTCATGATTTTAAAACTTAAAATTTTAGGGCTTTTTTTCTGGGTACATACCTCATTTATTTAAACTCCTACATGATCAACCCCTGTCATCTGTCATGATGCCATAGAACTTTGATATGAAAGAAAATTGAGCCGTATCCAATACATTCTCTTTGTAATGATCACCTTATAACTTTATTAGACCAACCTGTTTGTTTCAACAAACTAGCTAATTATATTTTAATTATGCTGAAAAAATGCACTGGATACTTCAAAAAATAAACTAAGAATACAACATTCTCTAGGATCTTGAAACTTATGCCATATCTTTGCAAAGATACTGAAAAACCCTTCCAGAAATATAAACCATCGGATGGAAATGAGTGTCCATCAATCATCTGGCATTCTTTTTAATAATATACTTCAGGGGCTGGTGAGATGGCTCAGCAGTTAAGGTGCTTGCCTGCAAAGCCTAACAACCCAGGATTGATTTCCCAGTATTCACGTAAAGCAAGATGGACAAAGTAGTACATGCATCTGGAGTTCATTTGCAGCAGCTGGAAACCCTGGTGTGCCTATTCTCTCTGCCTGTCTCTCTTCCCTCTAATTCTCTGTTTGCAAATAAATAAAAATATTCTTTAAATCCTAGCAAAATTGAAATTAAGAAAAAATACTGTAGTTTCTTACCTCATGGAAGAAAAGTGACATTTTGCTAGTATATTATGATAAAATCAATTGTCATGCTATGGTTTCAATTGAGCACGACTATTGGAAGAGATTTTGTGCTTGACTGGATGGGGACATAATTATTAATAACATACATTATAGGTCTAGAAGTGAGTATTCTACAAGCATTTGAGATACTTGTTAAATTTTGAACTTGCCTAAGAGTCCGCACGCTTCTTCATTTCATCAACATATTATAAGCCATATATTTGGACATAATAGAATGAACAAATCATGAGAAGTCTCAGAAAATTTTCTCCCCTCACACCTCACACCTTTACATGTAGTAAGCAGCTTGACCAATACAAACAGCTCTTTGAAATAACAATTGGGGGTTGATATACCAGCTTCAGACAGTTCAGATATTTAACTATCACTCCCATTCACATTTATTATTACTCCTTTATGTAAACACATACAAATCACCAGATACATTCATAAATAAATACAAAACATAGATTTGGATAACTGGATTATCATTAGTCTTTAGGTGACAAAAAGTGAGTCCTAACATGAATCGTGACAAATTGACTTCCAGATTAGACTCTTAGAAATTTCAGACACATGTCAAATGATTGTAGATGTTGACTATATCTGGGAAACAAAAAAGTGTATCATTCAGATTTATATCCAATAAGAAATATGTTGGAATGATGAATCTGTGAGTACTTTTGAGGATGGCTTGTGTTCTAGCTATAGCAGCTAGTGCCCTTGGAGAACAAATGTTATTTACTCAGTTTCCAACCCAGGAATTAGACATACACATCTGTGCACAACCCCTCCTGGCTGGCGCATATTGGCACTTTACTTCCTAATCATATGTGAGAGATTTACATAAGAATAATAATATTATTACTTTATGATTAACAGGCTCTTCATAAGAGCAAAGCTGGCCCTTGTGATTGCAACTACTTTAAGAAAGAATGCAAGAACATTGATAGAATGCAGCTGTTGCCAAATAAGTACATTATGAAATATAACTCTAATTGCCAAAATTCACCTCATCACCTTTATGAAATCCAGTGTTCACTTCAAAATCAATTTGTTTTGCATTTACCTTGAGTGACATTTACTATACTGGTGGAAAATATTTCATGAAAATTTCAAGGGAAGTGAGACTTTCCTAGTCTCCTTTTAAAAATACTGTCTTGTCATTTTTTATATATGTATGCAATGTATTTTGATCATGATCTCATCCTGCTTTTTTCTTGATCAACACTCCCTATTCCCCTTCAATGAACCCCTTTCTGACTTCCACCAGGTCCATCTTTCACTTTGATATCATTTTCCTCCTCCACCACCCATGACAGAATTTTGATGGGTTCACTATTGTGCAGATCCTGGACAATGTCTCTCTTAATAATCCCTTCACCCAAAAGGGAAGAATATGTCCATGGCAAGGCTGATGAATAAAGATGAATCACTCACTATGCTAAATAGTTTTCATGAGTTCTCTCACTAAGTCATTGCAACACTTTTGTGCTCCTGTTACAAGATACTGAGACAGAGGCTTAGGAACATAAAATAACTCACCTGACAGAGCACAACACTTAAGTGATATGCTAGAACTCAAATCCGGATCCTAGGTTCCAGTGACTGAGTATTAAAACCTTTAAAAAATAAATCCCAAATTTTACCAACATCTCCATAAATAAAACACATTTACTACAGAGATAGGTGCAAGAGCTGAATCATTTCTATGGCTCAATTTCCTCAGCTATTTGATGTTTTGGCCACTTTCAGAACGTCCTTCGGAGTCTCCTGGAAACCTTAGCCCTGACCCATGTCCAGGCAGAACAAGCTCTGATTGCCCCTGCTGTAGCTCTTTCTGGCCAGTCAATGCCATTCCATGAACTTGTTACTTCATTTTTGATTTGGAAATGAATTTGTCTTCAAACGTGATAAATATGAGAATTTTATGTCAAGAGAGTAGAGCTATAATGTCATTTTGAATCACATCTAGATTCCTTCTTAGGGTTCTCACTTCAAAGAAATGTTGTTGCACATTTAAAAAAACTTTCGGTAATGTGACTCCAATTCCCCCTCAAAAAGACTGAAATAATTTTAATATGGGTTCAGTTCAAATCTTTTTATCTTATGTATCAGAATTGGATGTTCTTATACATCCAATATAGTGGTATAACAAAAACACAGAAGGTATTCAGAAATTTGAAATAACTCATACTTCCCTAATGTATTGTTTTTGTTGCTTTTGCAACCTTTTATTATTCTAACAAACATAACAAATCTGCCTTTTTTCTTGCTTTGAACATGAAAGCAGGCACTGGGAGATGCTCGATACCTTTGATTGCTATACTGTCCATGAAAGTAATGCTTCTCCTGTTTTATTCTCTTCACTTATTGGCCCATGTGTGGCTAATGTCAATAATTAGAGTTCGAAGGCCAGTTTCCCTCCAGTGTTGAAATGCAACAATGCCCACAGTCTTTCAACTTCTAGTTATTCTGTGAACACTCTTTTCCTCATCAACAGATCCTCATCTTTACCATTTTGTTTTCCTAAAATATGAGGGAAAATAGAATTCTTCATTAAAATAATACTGGTATTTTCAAGATATTTGTAATATGTTAGAAATACAATTTGATCTTAAATTGCTGATGATAGAATACAATTCTTAATTTTTGCTTTTAAATATTTTTTTTTAAAAATGTTACAGTGTGCATGAGAATGTTTAAAAAATGTTACAGTGTGCAAGGTCAGAGACCTTGGTTGTTAGTCATCTCTTTCCATCTGGATTTGAGACAGACTCTCATGTTGTCTTTTTGCTACTGTGAATGTCCCTCTTGCTGTCCCATGAGAGTCCTGATTCTTATGGATCTGCCTCTCATTGTCTTAGGCACATTGGGATCATGGCATGTGTGCCACCTTTCATCTGACTTGAAATTTGATCTCAGGTCTGCAGGCTTGTAGAACAAGCACCTTTAAGAGCTGACCCATTTCCATCGCCCCATTGTTCATTTTCTCCAGATCACAGGAATTTGGGAAAGGTCAGGTATTTGGAGATTTCTCCCATGACAAGTTTTAGTGGAGGATATGAAGTATGGGCTCCCCCACCCCTGATGTATATATTTGCTGTTTTGTTACCATCTGTGCTTTCCTGACAACTACAGCGTTCCACATTCAGGCTTTGCTGTCTCAGAGCCAAACAACAAAGAGACTTGGCAAGCTTATCTTTAAAAATCTGGCAGAGCTAGTGGTTTTGACCAAAATCATTTTTCTGCTTCTTACAATGTTTTCTTAAAGCTTGAGTTATTTATACTACAAGAGAAGCCTTGAAGCACGAGGGCACCAATTCAGCATCATACCTGATACAGTTTATTGAGATCATAGACAGCTAGCCACAGCTTGCACATTCAGAACAGGAGGCCTTCATTTCCACCACAGAGAAGGAATTCATAACTGGAAGTGTGATGTTTAATTGTGGCATGTCCCTGAGAAAGGGCTTTTACCATTGTGGTTTAAGAATCTGAGAGCCTTAGTTCTTTGATCATGGAATTGAATCTGAGGAAATAGCCTTAGAAGAGTTGAGGTGGATATGTGCAGAACCTAGGATTTGGGGAGTCGGTGGTAAAAGGATGATCTGAGTTCAGAGACTGCTGTGCCTGCAGATCCTTGAGTTTGGGAAGGAAGCACTCAGAAGCAACTTCACTGTCCTGATGACTACTGATGGGGTCTCTGGGAAGGGCACCGTGGCTGATGGGGAGTAATGATTATCTGCCTTTCCATCCAACACTAGGACATTTATGTATCCTATGAGAATCTTATGTAACCTTGGGAGAGTCCCCATAGACAGGCTGAAATTAACCTCAGTTAGCTGACTTTGTGGGATTGCACTGTTTTACAACTGACAATGTGATGTGAAATCGCCACTTCTTGATGCTATTGGAATCATTCAATACAATCTGTGGTCATATATTTTGTGTAAGGTGTAGTGCAAGATACTGAAAGAGGCTCAGTGTAGAGATACCTCTACTGAAGGCTTAGTAACTCATTAAAGTGCAAAGATGAATCTGTGAACTCTATGCTATTTTCACCCGTTTAAATCCATAATTTTATTTTGCCTTAAACAATCACGATAATAATGGTTTTGGATTAAAGAGATAATTCAAGAGGCATGAGGAGGTAGTAGAGGGTCAGCTATGTTTTTAATCAACACTTTTAATCATCTTTCTCCTTTTAACTCTGGCCACATTTTTTACAGTGTGCAGATAACTGTAGTCAATTCTGGACACAGACATGCTGAAAAGAATATAATTTTTAGCAAATCTTATAGACCCTTGCTGCAGGAGAAACACAGTGTAAGCATGATTCAATGCATAAAGCAATCAACCTAATCTTTCTTTTCATTATATCACAAGTACATTTTCTTCATACACCACAAAAATTTCTGCTTGTATATTAGAAAAAAATATGTATCTATACCAGAATCATGGTTTTAAGTATGTTTAAAATATCTCTCTGTATAAAGAGAATGTTTCATGGGCTTCTGAGAAAGGCAGGAAGCAGACAAAAAAGGGGTGATCTGAGCCACTGGTACAGCTTTCCACCTACATAAAATCTGCAAAAAGGTGAGACCTTCAAAACTGGCTTTTATGGAGACCAAGGGTTTTCTTTTAATTGTGCATATATTCCTTTTCACTAGAAACGAGCACTTATTTTCCATTATATTTATAAAAAGGGTCTTAAAAGTAAAAAAAAAATTAAGCATAACAAAATATGATGATTGAGGAATTATGAAATGTATAGTACCAAAGCTATTAATTAGGTGAGTTTGTAAAAAGAACAAATGAATAACTTATGATAGATTACTGAAAATATGTCTATTATGTCTTTTACCATCTGCAGTTATAAATTTTATATTTTTAAACTGTTGAATAACAAATTGAACAAATAAACTAAAACTATTAAAATAACTCATTCTAAAATATATGGAAACATATTTAAGGCTTATTTTAGAATCATATGTTGGTCACAAGCATTTAAATCTGTGTATAATGTGGCACTTACGCTCAAGTTCTTCTGAACTGTGCCACCAGAAGTTCACAAACCAGGAAAGAAACTACACATTAGTAGACAGAAATGCTCCAGTAATTCATGTAACTGGATCAAAGCTGTGTCATTGGCTATGTCATTGTGCCTCTGCTGATACATTGGGTCTGGATAGAGGCGCTGTAATTGAACAATTGAATCAAAAGCATTGTGCTAGAGCCAGGCGTGGTGGCGCATGCCTTTAATCCCAGCATTTGGGAGGCAGAGGTAGGAGGCTCACCATGAGCTCAAGGCCACTCTGAGACTACATAGTGAATTCCAGGCCAGCCTGGGCTAGAGCGAGACCCTACCTCAAAAAAAAAACAAACAAACAAAAAAACATTGTGCTAGAAATTAAATATGTAGTATCAATATTCATTTGAAATATAAATAGATGTGTTGTTCATTGAATAGTTACAGCCATCAGTTTGTACTAACTTTTATCATCTGTAAAAAAAAAACCACAACAGCAAATATAATTGTTTTATTTCTTATGTAGGAAGTCATAACTCATCCTCATTTTCTTAGGTCTCTGCAATAATACTGTAGGATTTTCTATTACATAATAATAGTTTGATAATTTTAATAGTTAAGAATCTTATAAATAATTTTATCCTAAATAGAGTGCTACTAACGCTGTATTCCAAATAAAGACCTCTGAAAGAAAAATTGCACAATTATGAGATTTGTTTCTAATTTTCATTCTCTCTATATAATGTATATGTCATGTGATAACAAAAGTAGATGATATTTATGTTTTCCAGCCTATTAGAATAGTCTAAAACCGACTTCACATTTGTGGTCAGTTCCTTTGACTCTCACTTTTATGGTTGTAAAAGATGTATTGATCTTGAAAACAAAGTGGAAATAAAGTAAGCAGGATGCAAGGCCGTCCTTAACTCAAACATCAAAATGCCTAAAATTGATGAAGTAGTTATGGGCTCTTGAGTTTTCAGGTCATCTCTTCCTGTAACATGACAACATACTCACACGGTGCACATTAGCTCAACTTCATTGGTTTTTCTGAAGGCCTCTCTATCCACTGAAGTCAGCTTTGCTACCTTCCTAACAAGCCAGAAGAGCCAAGGAGGTAATGCTCTGCAGGTGTCCAAGAGCACACTCCCACCAGGGTCTACAGCTGTCTTCATCCAGTGCTCTCCAGGGGACAACATGTGTGTTGTACACTGATCTCTGTCCTTCTCTTCCTCAGTTCCCCACTCCCTGCTGATGTCAGTTGTAATCACCCAATTCTTTACCTCAGGAAATGCTTCTGGGAAATCCATATAACAAAAAACAATGTCAAAAAATTTATTACCCATTATCTTTACCCTCATTCATAAATATAAAATATGATATTGTGAATATAGACTTTAAAATGACATTTATTGAGGTACAATTTTACAAAATGAGGTCTGAACATTTTCAGAAGATGGTTCAATAAATTTGTGTACAACTATCTTAACCGCCACCATGAAAATCCAGATATAGAACATCCCTGTCACTGTTTATCCCTCTTCTCAGGAACCAGTCATCCTCTCTCACTGCAGACTAGTTTTTCTTAATCTAGATTTTCATGTGGAGTATTCAAAGATAATGCATTCTTTTTGTTCTGTGTTAAAGTTTGAGATTGATTTGCTATGTGTTGTAGAAATTGTGAATTCCTTAGTTGCTATAAATAAAGCTCCTTTGAGTAGTCATGAATACACGTTGTGGACCTATGTTTCATTTCGTTTGCATAAATTTCTGGATCGATTATTCAGCTATACTTACCTTTATGAAACAGATAAGCTTGTTTCAAATTGGATTTATATATTTTACATTCCAATCAATGGTCCATGAGACGTGTACTTTGTATCCTTCTTGACTCTGTGTTTTGTCAGACTTAACCTTGACCATTGTAGCTGTAAAACTGTGTCTCTATGTGAATTAAACATGTATTTTCTTCATGTTCTGTGATGTTGGATATCTTCATAAAATTTTTTTAATGCAGCTTAGTTACTTACCTATAATTACTTTTGTGGAGTATATTTTGAAATATTTGCTTATTTTACAATTATTGCATTGTAGCATATTTTTATTTGTTTTTAACACACATTTGCCATACCTTGTTAGATATATGCAGTTTTGTCCATACTTGAATTGTTCTTTTGTTTTATTAATAATGTTTTTATAAAAGGAGAGTTCAACTATCATTTTAAATTGCTGATTTTTGGTGTCATATGAAAACTGTCTATTTTTAATTTTTTTTTGACATTGATGCCATTTTATTATGTAAAGTCTGCACTTTCGTCAGATTTCTGCATGTTTTTTTTTTTTTTTAGTTTTTTCAATGCAGTTTTTATTTTATGATTTTTCTTTTAGGTATTGTTTTCAAACTCTTTGCATATACTTTTTCTTTTTTTTAAATGGATTTTTTTAAATATATATTTATTGTCCATAATGTGTTACATTATTTAGTGGGCAAACCATGCGTTGGTTTATGACACATTTAAAATTAGCTGTTATATTCTGTGTGAGGTAAGAGTATTATAGTTTTCCTTCAAAGGAAATTTTTTTTCTTCAACATTTATTGAAAGGACTATCTGTTCCTCATTAACTCACCTTAGCAACTTTGTAAATTAATAGACTGCACATATACAGGGGTTAGAATTTTGAATACTTTGATCAATATGTCTATAGATTTTATATGTTTATTATAAATTTTTCATTTCAATTATTTTCAAGGTGTTATTTTTCACCCATGGTATGTTTAAGCATATGCTAGTTCCTTTTCAAATAATTGGATAAATTTCAAATATCTTTTGTTATAGAGATGCTATTTTTGTGTGGTCATAGCATATATCATACATGATATCAAAATGTAAGTTTATTGAGACTTACTTTTATAAGCTAACATATGTTCTGTTTAGCTGAAGATTTCTATGTCTTTGAAAGGTATGTATTTCATTATCATTTGTTACATTGCACTATGATGGCTACATATCAGGTTGGTTGACAACCTTCCAAATTTTGTGTATGCTTGTCTTTTAAATCACCCAGAGATTCACATTAAAATCTGAAACTAATAATAATTCATCCATTTATTTATTATATCTGCCATTGTTGCTGTATGTATTTTAAGAATATTTTAAGGTTACTAGGTGCATACAAATTTAGAATGTTATGTATTTTTGACAAATCAGGCCTTTCTCATTATGAAATGTATTTCTTCACCCCTTGTATAATTTCTGTGTGTATGTATAGGAAGTGTTTATATTCACATTTATGTGCATGTTTGTGTATATAAGTTGCACTTTTCATGGTGTGAGCATGTCTTGGTCTGTGTGTGGAGACCAGAGGACAAGCACGTGGTGTCCAGTCCTCACTTTCTCCCTTGTTTGAAGCAAGGTGTCTTATTGTTCACTGCTAAGCTAGCTTGTCTGAAAGCGTACAGGTGATTCTCCTATCTCCTCCTTCCTTCTTGCCTTAAGCATGCTAAAACTCTCTGGAATTCAAACTCAGGTAAGCATTCTTGTGTGGCCAGTATTTTTCCACTAAGCCATCTTCTTAGTTCCTGTCATGGTTTGATCCATGTGTCTCCACAAACAAATGAAGGTGTTCTGAATGATCAATCCTCAGCTGAAGGGCAGTTTGGGTTTTATAACCTCGCTGGAGCTATGGGGCGGGCTTATGGGGTTATAAGCCAGCTTCCCCTAGCCAGTGTTTGACACACCTTCCTGCCATTGTTTTTAGTGCTGTGGTGGAGGTGATGTCCACCCCTCTGCTCTTGCCATAATTTTCCTTGCCATGATGGAGTCTCCCTTTGAGTTCATAACCCTAATAAACCTATTCCTCCACAAGCTGCTTTTGTTTGGATTCTTTCTGAGCAGCAACTAGAAACCTGACTACAACAGTACCCAATAAATTTGACATAATAAATTTAACTGATATTAAATTTTACAAAATGACTTTTTTTCCAAGTCTTGGGGATCAATCACAGAACCGTTCATATGCTCATCAAGTGTTGTGCCACTTAACTATCTCTGCAACCCCAATAGAAGAACTGTTTTAATTGAGTGTACTTCATAACCTCTTGAAAGCAGTCCTGTAAACAACATCTACACAATCAGATTTTCACAATAAAGAAAGTTAATCAAATTAAGTGAGGGGAACACTGTCCTACTGTCTTAATGGTTTCCTCCCTGTGATGACATGACTTCTTGAAAGATGTAAAATTTGAATATAAATTGTGGCTATCATGGAAAACTCATCTGTCTATTGTCCATATCTTCATAGACTATCACAGATTACCAATATTCTTTGGTTTATGCTTTGAAAAACACTACTTTCATTGTTTAAATTCTATCATTGTGTTGTTTTACTTTACATTCATATTTGACTTCCCAGGATAGCAGTAAAAACAGTCTTATACAGATGACAATATGAGGTGTTGGTTAAGTCACTGGGCTGAGTTACAGAACTAGAGACTACTTACTTCTCCCTCAAACTTTCTATGTACATGGGAAAATGCAACCAATAAAAAACTGACAAAAAGGAAACTGAAGTGTCTCATGACAATAGCATAAGAAATGCTTTTATATACATGAATTTTATTAATGATTTGGCAAGTTACTTTGTATGCATGCAGAAAGGATTATAACTTTTTTGCTAAGTGTTATTTTTGACCATAAACCCAGTATTTTATTTGATTTGAAAATAAGGTGCTGAGTTGACATTAATTTCTTTTGGAAAAAAACTATATTTAAGAATTAGATATTAACTATAAATATTAGAAAAAATCCATTCATTCAATAGTTAGAAGGTTTTTTCATTAATTTATTTTTGCTAGTTATTAGTGAAAAACTATTGCATTGGTGTGTGTTTCATTTTTTTTACATAAGCTTTACTAAATATAAATATTTATTTGGGCTCACAGTTTCAGAGGTATCAGTCCTGATTTAGTTGGCTCATTGCTTTCTGGGTCTGTGGTAGGGAAGAAGATCATAGTGGGTAATATGTGGTTGAACAAAGCTGCTCATTTCCTGGGAGGTATAAAGAGAGAGTAAGTTATTAGGGCTCCCAAATTGCCTTCAAAGGCAACCACCAATGCTATAACTTCTTGCCACAAGACCCCATTTTCCCACTTCCTACTGATGGGCCACAGGCTGGCATTCAATTCTTTAGCATATGGTAACATATAATCCAAACCATAACAAATGCTTTATAACAAATTGTCCACAAAATAAATATGTTCCTAGCTGTGATCTAAAAATCCATTTTCTGTAAGGAAGAATGGAAAACACTGATCTACCTCTCTAAAAGTGACAATTATATGGGTGTGAAGGGCTTTACTCACAACAGCAACATCTTCTATTCTCGTCATGTTATCTCTTGGGTCACACTTCCAGTTTCACTGAAACTAAACAGGTGAAATGATCTAAAGATTTTTTTTTATTATATTTGAACAAACTTTGTATATCAGCTGGCAGAAAAGGGTTTCTACTGATATTGTGTATTTTCACTGTTTTTTAAAGAACTCTTTTTGGTCAAATTTGCTATTTATTAGTTGCTAAAAACTGTCTGGCAATGAGTGAGATTTAAGTCTGTTTCTGGGATGATTTATGTGCAAGTAAATCCTGCAAACTGTCACCCAAACACGTATTTATGGCATCAAATATCTCTCTGTTTTCACTGCTCTTATGCAGACAGAAAGCATCTCATTTTGGATTCAAGTGCTCTGGGATGAAGAAAAGGTCGTTAATATACATTTTTGATGATATTTTCTCAGGGTTTTCTGTCATTATTAAAATCCTTTTGAAGGCAAAACACAGTCAACTGCGTGAGCATGCAATTCTTCATATTACTTAAAGGAAGACAATCCCTGCACCTTGCAACATGTTGGCTGGACTCCAGAATAAGCAGCTATGAAACCAGATCCGTTTATGTTTAAGAAATTGGATGTGGAATTGGACCTGGAAGGAGCTTAGGAAAGATACTCAACAGTCTACATGGATTTACTTCTTAAGCTGTTTTGGTGTACCCAGCACAAATCGTTTTACCTCTCTTGAATCTTAGATTCTTATTTTGTGAAGTAGATGTAATAATACTTACCTCAAAGGATTATAAGGATTATATAAGATAAAGTTTATAAAGTAACCTAACATGGTGATTCACACATAGTAAACAGTGAGTGAATTCTAGCTGCTATCACTGATCTTAGTATATACTCTTTTCACCCAAGAATACAAATACACTGTGAAAAGCAAGAATAGTACAATATTGCTAATTTTAAAATTAATATATAAACAAGTAAAACAGACTTGTGAAGACTCTCATGACAAAATGATTGAGAGATTCATAGAGGACTTTGTTCTTCTAAGTACCTGTGTTCACATGTACAAATGATTCTTCAGTTAGACCAATAGTTCCTAAGTGCCTACACATGAGATTTCATAGGCAGCCAGAGATTTTTGACAAATGGGTACTTGGGCTTTGACTGTACATTATCCCAAGCAGAATATTGAAGGCAGAGCCTGAACATTAGTGTTTTCTAAAAGTTCCTCCTATGAGGTGTATACATTGATGATATCATTTGGTTTCACATCCTCCAGGCTCCAATACTGATATATTTCTTTTCTAAATTCTGCTATAAGTCAATCAATTTAGCTTGAAAATATGAATGCTATCTTGGACTGTAATGCTTCATGACATTCCATAAATCTTTTACTATCTACATTATGGACAAGCTTGGAGACTTTTAATAAAGTCAAGTTATTCATGATTTATATAGTATGCCATTGGGTAATGCAAAAGAACAAAGACATACATAATTTTAATTTGGGAAAATGCTGAAAAATGAGGATTATTGATAAATTTTCCACTTTACCATAATTTGAAAAAAATTATAACCAACTTTTAAATAAG
Organism: Zapus hudsonius; assembly: GCA_004024765.1. NCBI lineage: Eukaryota > Metazoa > Chordata > Mammalia > Rodentia > Dipodidae > Zapus > Zapus hudsonius. Next base: position 115,129 of record PVHP010000191.1, read on the forward strand.
AATGGCCACAAGCAGTGTTAATCAGCTCAATGAACAAGTCCTGGAGTGTCGATATAGTTGACTTCATCTGCTATAAACGACCTGTCTTGAGGCTTGGTTGAAACTTGGATGACTTTAGCTCTGTGATAAAAGTTGATATTCCATTATCATATAAATTCGTATATAAATGGGTGCCATATTGGATGACGCAAAGGAAAAGTTTATTTTAACTGCAAATCTCTGGGTTCCTTCAATTTGTAATCCTAGGTCATGTTACCATCCCCCAGACAGCAGGAAGTCATGGTATATATTCAGAACATCAACATCTGGGAGTGCTAAATCTGGATGCATAAAGGACCCTTACAACAGTGATAACAAATGTCAATGTTATTTGTTAGTATTGTGTGGTTTACATTATTTTAATTTCATGTAAAACTAGTATATACTTGATGACTGGAAGAACACGTTTCTTCTTGATTGAGCATGTATTTTGGTGAATGTGTGCACTGACACATGTAGATGATATAGATAATATGAATCTGTTTCTAAAAAAACACAAGTTATTATTAATATACATTGTCATGCTGTCCTCCCTATTCATCTAAAAATTGGTCAAAAAATTGGTAAGGGCATATATATATATATATATATATATATATATATATGCGTTGAATAGCCAAACTATTACTTTAATGGGGTAAATCAGCAGTATTTAATGCACTGTACACCTAGTTGTTACTGACCAAACAATAGAAATAATATCATAAACATAGAAATGTCAATATTTCAAACAGTATAGAACATTGTTTTCAAATGTTCTTTACTCTGGGATGGACTAGCTTGACTTGAATATAAAAAATAAATTAATAAATAAAAAAACATATAAACACTGGTTGTTCTCTCTTTCCTCATTCTTTATATCTAACTGAAGCATTTCTTTTGTAATATTGTTTTACATTAGTGGTTCCTTTTTGTAGTTTTTTTCAAACTAGACATCATATTACCCTTGTGTTTTACTGAGACCCAGTAGAATCTGCTGTAACAATGAGAATATATTTTGTATACTCAATGAGTTTTCATTGAATCAAAGTGTGCCATTCCTGTTGCTCTAGGCACATTGAGTAGTGGTTGCTACTGGCCACTAGCATCAATTCAATTACCCAAGGTCAAGTATGGACTTTAAAACATTTTTTAATTCCTGAAATAAATAATTGATAAATTTAAATCTCCCATTGTGTGTAGCATGATGCAATCTTGGTCCTTGAGTATGAATCATCCCTTTCAGCATAACCACGCTGAATACACTACCTACATGAAATCCACTTAGTGAATGTCTCAATTATAAGATCAACCCTAATGCTGCCCATGTTTTTGTCCAAGTAACCATCATTTTACTGAATAACAGTCCCAAAGTGCAAGATTAGTCATGTTGGGAATTCAGACATGCCGAAGAGAAGACACATCTCTTTACATCTTCTCAGGACGGGTGAGTATAGTGGTAACGAGAGACAACATGAATTGTTTTCATCATAGTATATTATTGTAATTATTTTATTATACCATTATTGTTCACCTCCTTCTGTGTCTACTTTATGAGTAACACCTTATCATAATTATGTATGTATATGTGTGTTTGTAGAAAAAGATGGCCTACATACTGGTTGATACAACATATGGTTTCAGACATCCCCTAGAGTTTGTGGAATGCATTTCTTATAAACACTTGGTATATACCTTTATTTTCTTTACTTTTATCATGCCAGACATGATAAAGCATGTATTCTGAATGCATGGTCTCTTGCTGATCCCAGGGCTCCCAGATTTGACTAGACACCCTGGCCAGTGGCCATGGGGATTTACTGTCTCCATCACTCCTGCATTGGGGCTATGAAAGTATATCACATTGCCTGATATTTTACTTGATTACCATGGCTTCAAAGTCAGGTATTCTTTCTTGCTTGGCAAACACTTTACCCAAAGAGCTATCTCTCCAACCTTAAATAAACATTTTATTGATAATATTGTACAAAATATTTTTTAAATCTTAGAAGAAAAGTAGTACACATTGAAACTTTCTTCTGTCCTTACACATTTCAAAACAGTAATGTCTTGGTAGTATAACGTTTTGACCTAGTTTTGTTTTTTAATATTAAGAAATTCTTAGTATTTATTATTAATAGTCACAATTCATCAAGTGTTCTTAATTTTTAAGTCTGTCCCCTCTGTCCCTCAGCACTCCTGACAAGGCATCCGGACATCTTCTTCATTGACATCTAGTCTCTTCTACAGTGGAACAAGAAAAGCAAATTGGGAGACGTCGTTCAGAGTTTGCAAGTCAGTATTAGATAACTCTCAAAATATTCAGAGTTTTAGTTGTATACTTATAATTTTTTCTGGGTGATTATAACCAAAATAGTGTGCAAATATTCAAATATACGTATCTATAACATGTTGCAACCAAGTCGTGTGAAAGGAAAATGTAAAAAGATGTTAATACCTGAACTATGAAATTTTGTTATGTCTATACTACGGGGCATTGTATTCTGTCTTTTATTTTCAAAGGGTATTTTATGGCATGGAGTGAATTATAACATCATGCCACCTGAAAAGCCTCAAGATCTCAAGGTGTAGGTATTGTGTGGATATGTAAGCTCTGTTATATTGATGACAACACTGTGAGTATAGAATTGTTTGTGTGTGTGTGTGAACATATCCGAAGGAAATGTATCAAATATTGAAGGAGATTATCACTAATCAACCTATATTGCAAAATCAAGATTATTGTCCTCATCATTTCTGTAATATCTCTAACTTTACACTATGAATAATTATGCTGCTATCAGAAATAAGTTACAAAAGCAAACTGAGTTACTGTTATGTCAGTGGAGATAACTGCAGACCTCACAGCTCATCATTTAAAAGCACTTTTGTTAGGAACAAGGGAGCCCTGCCTGCAAGGCTGCTTCTCCACAGCTGAGAGAACAGGTCATCCCAGTTTAGCAGGAAACCGAAAGATGCTCAGAAGTCTCCACTGACCTAATGCCAAACTCAAAGGCTCAGTGTCAGTTCTGTTGTTCTTATGCTCTACAGCCTTGATCGCTGGAAACATTTTGTCTCAGATAAAAGAATAAAAGAAAAACTGGTGTAGTAAAGTTTCACCACAATTTGAAAAAAATTTAAGTTCTTTTTTGGAAAAAATGTGATAAATATCAAGAGCCTTAAAATGTTCATATTTCTTGGATAACAAATTTTAATTCTGAAGATGATAATGTAGAGCCAATTCCAAATGTTGAACATTTTTATATTAAAATATGCTTACTGAAATGTTATTTTAAATAGCCCAGTAGTAGGTAAGAGGTAAATATATCCTAGGAGAAAAATTAAGTTAACCACAAAGTATTTACCTGGTGAACAATCATGCAGAAGTGAAAAAAATGAAAATACTTAAAATCTGTTATCTGAAGGAACAAAAAAAACCAGAATGTGCCAATGAATCTGTACAGATTATTTTAACAATTTTGCTTAAAAGGGTCTTAGATAGAAAAAGAAATGGAACAAAATATAAAACATACTATTTTTTGTGATTTTATTTGGCTGTAGGCCAATGGAGACATTTATTTCTTTTGCTTTTTTCTATTTTCCAGTTTTTCTTTTTGAATATCTTTTCATAAGTGAAAACAAGCAGCCAAAATATTGATATAAAAGTTTTTGTATGATTTTACAATGGAATACTCCCATAGAAATATGACATTTAAACAATGTTGTTAATTATTTTATTCCATCTTGAATATTACTCAGTTTATTCATAAATCCATATCCAAAGGTACAACTAGTCCAAAGCAAAATGAAAATGTATGTCTCAGAAGACTCAGCTTTCCTGAAGCCCAGACCCTGATCTCACCCTGTAACCTTGGACGATCATTTATCTATACACATATTAATGAGCTCAAAAGACAACATTCAATACATTAAAAAATGATCAAAAATAAATTTGAATCTGCATTTTCACTGAAATTTTCATAGACTTCTATGAAGAGAAATCATCCTGGTCCTTGTGTCCAAATTTATGCACAAGGTTTAAGTAGCAAATTGGAAAAAAAAATAACCTGATTGGACAGAAGTCTGTTCTTCATGACTGGGTTAGCAGGAATCTTTTTATCAATTTATTTATGTATTTACTCATTCAGTCATTATTCATTTACTTATTTTTATTAGCATAATAATTAAGTTTAATTATGGTGTTTTTAAAAAAACTTTATATTTTTGTTTTGTTTCTCCCCTCTTACTCCATCCTCTGACTCCTGCTTGTACCACCCTTCCCCTATTCTAGCCTCCTTTCTGCTTTTATTCTATTTGCTTCTGTTTGTTCCCATCCTCCTTCTCATCACCTCTTGTTTCCCTCTGTGGCCTTCTTTCAATTCATAGTCAACACTCAATCTCACATTCCTTTATTTACTTGTATACAAATATTGGAAACTTGGATCTTATATTCTTTCCTTCTATTCATCCTGAAAGTTGCCTTGGCTTTGGGGCATGTGTTAGAAGTATGATTTGGTGTTGAATTCTCTGTAGCTTCTGGATTTCTGTACTAATGAACTATGTGTTACATAGGTGAGAGAGAGAGAGAGAGAGAGAGAGAGAGAGAGAGAGAGAGAGAGAGAGAGAGAGAGAGAAATATGGGCGTGCCATGGTCTCTAGCCACTACAAATGAATACCAGACACATGCCACTTTGGGCACCTGACTTTATGTGGACTACTGGGGAATCAAACCCAGGTCATCAGGCTTTGCAAAAAAAAATTCCTTTAACCACTGAACCATCTGTCCAGCTCCTCCAGTATGTTGTTGCGGTCAGCTTTTTAGTTGCTGCACAGGAAGAACCCAGGCAAAGGCGGCTTGTAGAGGAATGGGTTTATTTGGCTTATGGACTTGAGGGGAGACTCCATTCTGGCAGGGAAAACGATGGCATGAGCAGAGGGGTGGACATCACCTCTGCCACAGCACTGGAAACAGTGGCAGGAAGGTGTGCCAAATACTGGCAAGGGGAAGCTGGTTTATAACCCCCATAAGCCCGTCCCCAACAACACAGCTCCATCGAGGTTGTAAAATTCAAACTGCCATCAGCTGAGGATAGATCTATCAGAACACATTCATTTGTTTGTGGGGGACACCTGGATCAAACCATGACATATGTCTTTGTTTAAAGTTAGGCGACCATAGCTATGTGGGTTATTTCTGAATCCTCTGTTGTGTTCAATTGCTTTATCTATCTGCTTTTGTGCCAGTTCCATGTTTTCTTTGTCACTATTGTTGCATAGTATAATTTTATGTGAAGAATTGTGATCTTTCAGCTATATTCTTTCTACTTAGGCTCATTTTGGTTATGAATTGTTGCATTGTTTTGGCTAGCACTGAGAAGAATGCCACGGTAACTATGATGCAGAGAATTACACTGAATTTGAAGATTACTTTTGGTGATGTTAGTTTCACAATATAATTTCTACCAGTCGAGAGTCATAGAAGTTCTCCCCAATGTTTGGTATCATCTATTATTTCTGTTTTTGGCCTCTTAAAGTTTTATTGTGGAGGTCTTTCACATTCTTGGCAAGGCTTTCCCCTTGTTTATTTATGTGGTGAATTATGCTTATTGTGTGTTCAACCAATCTTGCATGAATCCCTAGAATGGAACCAATTTGGTCATTGTGTATAATCTTCTTAATGTGTTCTTAAATTCTGTTTATTTTGTTGAGAAATTTTATATCTATGTTCATGTGGAAAACTGGTCTGTAGATTTCTTCTTTGTTATACTTTGTCTAGTTTTGTATTAGGATATATGGGCTTTATGGAATGACTTTGTACTGTTGCTTCTCTATATTTTCTGGAACAGTTTGAGAAATTCTGTTATTAGACCTTCCTAAAATGATAGAATTTGTCAGTGAATCTATCTAGTCCTGGGCTTTTCTCTGTGGGGGAGACTAAATTACCAATTCATTATCATCAAATACTATCAGTTTGTTTAAATCACTTATTTGTTTTGGCTTTAATTTTGGTAGTCATGTGTACTTAAAGAAAACTATCCATTTCATCTAGGCTTTCCATTTTTTTTTTGGAATATAAGTGTTCATAGCATTCCTTAAAGATCTAGATTTCATTGAAGAAACTCCTTTGTCATCTCTCTTTATATTTATCTGGTTCTCCTTTTGGCTAGTTTTTCTAGGAGTTTGCCAATCTTGTCATTTTTTTTTCAAAGTACCAGCCTCATGTTTAGTTGATTTTTTTGTATTACTATTCTATTTTCTATATTTCATTAATTTATGTGTTAATCTTTGTCATTTCTTGCCATCTACTGAGTTTGAATTGGCTTTGTTGTCTTTTTTTTAAAATAGCACCTTAAATTACACCATAAGTTTTTTGAGAATTTGTGAATAATTAATATGAACATGTATAGCCTAGAAATGTTAAGAGCTGAGGTACTCATGCAATGATATATACCCCACCCACTCACTTGAATCTCCAACAAGTTTCAGTTACAGACATATCTTACCTCAGTACTGTCTGAGCAGCAAGGCAAATGCAACTAGCTTAAAGGAAAGAATATGAAGTCATCAAAATGGCTATTTTCTTTGCTGCTATCAACTTTTCTTTTCTTATATTACTGAGGGTTCTAACATTTCAGAAATCATTATATTTTAAACATAATTCATTTAGTCAACAATAGTTTACTGTGTACTCTTTGCCATATCCCTTTATAGGTACTGGGGCTAAAATAACAAGAACAACATATAAAATATTCTGTCCTCACATATCTTCTTTCGACTTTAAAATTAAAACTTTCAAGCAAAGAAAAAAAATAAATCTCAGAAATAAAATCAGTGAAATTAAAACAGACAATATTATTGCATTCAAATGTCCATTTAGTGGCATCAAAGGACAATAGTAGTCATTTTATAATACTGACAAGTCTGGGAGGATGAGAATATTATCTTTATATAGTTTAAAATTTACATATTCTTTATAGCTGGAGGTTCATAATTGTTCATGTAAAATTATACTAAACAATGATAGTGACAAAGAAAGCACGGAACTGGCACAAAAACAGACATATAAGGCAATGGAATACAACAGAAGATTCAGAAATAATCCACATAGCTATGTCACCTAACCTTCAACAACGGCATAAAATTATGAATTAAAAGACATAGTTCAACTGACTCTGACTCCTGGCCCCAGGCCAGGTAAGCAAGCTTCTGACCAGCCTACATCCCTGGAACTCTGCCCATCAACCCTTGACCCTAGGTGAGGCCTGGTGAGGGAGCTGCACCTTGGATCTCCACTGGCTAGTGCTCCCTACATCTCTTCCTACTGGCCCCTAACCCCAGGCTAGTTAAGCAAGCTCCTGCTCTGCTTCTGAAAAGCCTGTGCCACTGGTACTCTGCCCATCAACCCGCTGACCATAGGTGAGGCCAGGTTAGTGAGCTTCCCCTTGGCTCCCTACCAGCCCAGGTGCCCTGTGACTACACCCAATGACCCCAGGTCAAAGGCCAGGCCAGTGTAACCTGGGACCCTGTCTACCAATCCAAATTCTGGCATGTCCAGCACCCAGCCTGCTCTTTTTGCTGAAGGTTCTAGTACCCCCCTGCCTGGCACCAGAGGAACAGAGCATTTGCCAAAAACCCACCAGTCCTCCCCAAAAAATTCCATGATAAAAGCCAGCTCTACAGATACATGAACACAAAATCAAACCTACAGAGAATACTCCATGAAATATTCAGCCAACCAACTCCAAGAGCCTTCTAGAGGTTATCATGATTAAAAAAAAAGCATAGAAGATCAAAACAAGAGTGACATCAAATCCCATAAACACTTCACCATGACAGGGATTAAATCAAGCCTCACAATTATAACTTTGAATATTAATGGTCTTAACTCTCCCATAAAAAGACACAGGCTAGCAAGCTGGACCAGAAAAATGGACCATTCCATTTGTTGCCTCTTACTCACAACTCACATAACCACTTAAGACAGAAACCTCCTCAGAGTAAATGTATGGAAACTGATCTTTCAAGCAAATGGAAACAAAAACAACCAGGTGTGGCTACATTAATATCCACAAAAATATACTTTAAATCAAAAGAAATAAAAAAGGACAAGGAAGGGCACTTCTTACTCATCAAGGGAACAATTCAACAAGAGGATATCACTATCATAAATATGCATGCACCAAATACAGGTGTACTACATTTTATAAAGAAAAACTTATTGGAAAACAAAACAAAAACAAATTCCAGCTCCATCATAACTGGAGACTTTAATACACCACTATGAGCTCTATGCAAAACATCCAAACAGAGGATCTGCAGTGAAATAATAGAGTTCAACAACACCAAAGATCAACTAGACCTAACAGATGTCTACAGAACATTCCATCCCAACTCTACTGAATATACATTCTTCACAGCAGCTCACAGAATCTTCTCCAAAATAGACCTCATATTAGGCCATAAAAGAAGCCTCAATAAATTCAAGAAAATTGGCCTACCCCCCTGAATCATTTTGGACCTCAATGCATTAAAGCTAGAAATAAACAATGGGAAAAAAAGAAACATAAAATTCACCAACAATTGGAGACTGAACAATATACTACTAAACAATGACTGGGTAGTTCAAGAAATTAAAAAGGAAATTGAAAATTTTCATGATCTAAATGACAACAAAAATACAATGTGCCAAAACTTATGGGACACAATGAAGACAGTCCTGAGGGGAAAATTTGTAGCATTAAGTGCCTTCATAACAAAGATAGAGAGATCTTAAATTAATATCCAAACTGCCCACCTAAAGGCATTGGAAAAATTAGTACAATCCAACCCTTGGAGCTCAAGATGAAAGGAAATAATTATGATCAGAGTAGAGATCAATGAATTGGAAACTAAGAAAAAATTTAACATCAAAATTATTATCCACCTTGACCAGGTAGGTTTTATCTGAGGGATGCAGGGCTGGTTCAATATACAGAAATTGATTAACAAAAATCCACCACATTAATCAACTCAATCAGAAGAACCACATGGTCATCTCAATCAATGCCGAGAAAGACTTTGACAAAATTCAATATCACTTTATGATGAAAACACTGGAGAGAATTGGCATAGATGTATACCTCAACAAAATAAAGATGCTATACAAAACTCTTAAACCCCAAATCATACTCAATGTGGAAAGACTTAATGAGTTTCCACTAAAATTGGGAACAAGACAGGGATGTCCGGTCTCACCACTGCTCTTCAACATAGTGCTTGAACTCCTAGCCCAAGCAATAAGAGAGGAGAAAGACATAAAGTGGATACAAATTGGAAGGAAGAAGTGAAATTATCCCTTTTTGTGGATTGCATGATCCTATATATAAAACAGACCCAAAGGACAGTACCATTAAATTACTGAAGCTGATAAATTCCGTCAGCAATGTGGCAGGATTCAAAATTAACACACAAAAATTAGAAGCCTTCCTGTATGCAAATGACAGGCATACAGAAAAGGAAATCAGTGAAATAGTCTCATTTTCAATAGCCTCAAAAAAATCAAATACCTTGGAATAACACTAACCAAGGATGTTACCTAAGGCTCTTGACGCTAGGCTGAGGCATTGGTCTCCTTGAATTTTAGAACACTCCAGAACAACTGACATAACACAACATCACAAAGCAGAAGAATAACAATCACTCAGGAAAAATCCAGTGAAGTACCAAGAAAATTACTTATGTTCCTTTTGGTTCTTGGCCACAGATACTTAATGTGGCCTTGTAAGGTATGTGTTGTGGTGCCTTTCACTCTACTTCAGTAAAACTGGAGTCAAGAGTCATGTCAGTTTAACAAATTATTTCCTTCATGGAGGCTCACAATGTGTGTTGTCTAATGTTGAAGACATTCTATGATAAGAAAGTCCTATGAGGGCTGACTAAGGGGATGGAAGGAATGGGAGGAGGGATGGGAAGAATGGGAGTGTGTGGGGACTTATACACTAATCTAAATGAATAATGAATCAATACCATAAAATCCTTACTTTCATACAGTAAGATCTAGAGGAAGTTGAGGAAGAAGTGAGCATCACCTGGTAAGGAGTATCCTGAGGAGGGTGTGAGGAAGCCTAACCCCAAGACTAATTGCTCTGGCCTGTAACTCCTGTCCCAGTAATTGGTCACTTCCCACACAAAGCTGTTGATGGAAGAGACCCACGAGGTTCCCCCCCCCAAAAAAAAAAAAAAAGACTGGCTTTTGTCAAAGCTCTTGAATACCTGTCTCAAGCAAAAGGTGAGACCCTATTGCTGAAGATACCACAGACTCTCCTCACATAACACTGAGAGACCCTGTTGGTCCAGAAAGGTAACCAGCTCCCAGATGGTAGCCTGTGTAGAGCTGCCAGGGAAAACTGGCCAAAGATATGCATAGGAAGCAATATGGCTGGGTCCAGCAAGCCAAGAAGTTCTCATCTATGTAATTGTTGCGCCAAGCCTAGCTGAATAATCAATGGCTTGCTGATTGGCTAAAGATTCCTTGCTCACTGGCAAGGAACCCTTAACTGTAACTGGGATACAGGGTGAGTACCTGGGCTCCAAAGGGATAGTCCCACTAAACAGAGATCCATAGAGAGGCTACACCCATTAACACTTTGACAAATTAACAATGTTTCCCATTTAACCTACACTGATCTCACTCTCCACTGAAGATTCTGTTTGTATTTTTCAGAAGGCAGAGAGACCCCTGGACAACCCAATTCCACCAAGGACATGGATGACAGCCAGGCAGGAAATGAACCACCACTAATTTATCATACTTGGCCTGATCTAAAAAGGGTTCAAAAGATTATAAGAGCCATGGTGGGGAGAATATCCAGAGACATTGCCCCCCCCCAACAACACAGAAGGAAAACACTGACTACTTCTTATATATTCATAATCTCCTACCCCATGGACTGGTCCCACAATCCCACTGTGGAAGGCCCTATTGGTTTGGGGAGAAGGAGGAGGGAAATAGGGGGGGGGTATTACCACAAGACTTGCTCATACAATGTATATAATTATTAAAAATAAATAAATCAAAAATGAAAAAAGAATAAAAATAAAATGAAACCGAGTAAAAATAAAAAAATAAACCTCACAAACAACAAACTTCTGAGAAAAACTATTCTGTAGAAATAATTTTCAAGAAATCCCTTTGTGCTTGTTTACAAAGTGTTTTCTAAGGTTTTTTTGACCATGACTTTTAGTTTCTTTATTTCTTTTTATGCTTTCTTGTTTCTAGGAACATCAGTTATCACCACACAAATACACTTACAAAGGTTCCTCTAAATCAGTTTAAATTTTATACTGAAAGTGTAATTATGTTAAGAAAAGAATTTAATTCAAGTTCATGAATGGCACATATAGGCATATTTTGTAGGTACTGATAATCCTGAAAACAATATTTTTGAGGTCTTTGTGATTATGTTTTGTGTTTTTTTTCTGTTGAAAGTCAAAATGATGTGAAAATAGCAAATAAGTTTCCAGGGCCAAACATGGCTGATGGTAATTTGTTGCACAAATTTGCACTGGTAGATAATCGAATTTTTACCACTCATTTCAAGCTGATTACACTCCTTGAAGATGCTCTCTTTTTTCCCGACTTTGCATTTGAAGCAAACATTAGCTGGGCAATTGCTTGTAGTTTTTGTTTTCCATTCTCTAGCTTTTAATGCCATTTGAAGATTCAAAACTTTCAAGAGGCAGCAAAGCAAGAAAGTCCTCTTGTGCTGCTGAAAGAAAACAAAACCATTTTCAAGGTATGTTTATTCCCCTAATTTCATGGATGCTAAGATCCACGAATGGGTTCCATCACAAGGCCATCTTGAACAGAATTACACGGCTTTGCCTCTAATGCTGGGTTTCCCCACCTGGGAGTCTTTTTCTCAAGAGAAGATTTCATATTAAATTTAAATAGCAGCATTTCCCCAGATTAACAAAACATTCTAATGGCTTGAGTTGAAGATTCCTGACAGGATCTGCTAAGACAATCTTACAAGATCTCTTTGGAAGAGTAACAGCCTCCCTTGGGAAAAATAAAATCATGATATCTCTTTTTAGCTTTTGCTACTAATTGAAACGATCAAGCTAATGAATAAATTTTTTTGTCTTGAGTAGAATTGCGATCTTTACTTATTAAAGTGTCACTAACTCTTAAAACCTATCTATATTTTCTTTGTGAAGAGAAACCACTTGGTCTAACGTGTAGGTGAATAGCTGGATTGTGGTGGAATTAATATCTGTATTATACAGTGTATCTCTAAAAATCATCCTATAAAGTGGAGTCAGATTCAAAGCTCCAACCAGCTTTTACCTAAATTGCAATGCTCCTTAACAGAAAACTCAAGCTGAATTTGTTGGAAGCAACAGCTATTAAAACAGAAATGTATTAAATAAATGCCTATCTAACTGTCAAGTGGCCACCAGGGTCTGTGATTGGCCTCGGAGATAGAGAACAAAATCATAGTTTTGTTCCTAAGTGAAGCTTATTCTTGTAGGGAAAAACTCCTAGAAATGGGCAACGAAGCAATACTCAGTCTCAGAGAGCAAGCAATTATGAATGTTTCCAGAGATAGGAAAGCTGAGTTGAACTTTGAAATTTGGCTCTTAGGCCAAGTAGGAACTCTGTTGGGAAGCATCTTGGCAAGTATGGGCATTCCTTTGAACATTTTTGTCAGCCTTGTTTCCATATGGGGTAAATCTTCTGTGACTTTTGCTGTATATATGATGCAAAAAATAGGAATAGTTTTCTTAAAAATTATAAATATTATTTTAATCCCAAATTTTCTTAGCTTAGATATGGTTTTGTTTTCAGATTTTAAAAAAAAACTTTAGAGATAAGCTGGAGAACTCTAATTTCTAATTTAAAATATGAGAAATGAGCTTGGGGACTTTTTTTGAGAGGGGTTACAAGTAAATCATCATCAAGAAGAGCTGGAATTATTAGACAAGCATTATAAGCTACAGCAACCAAAAATTGGTACCTCCTCATGCTGTGTCTTCAGGCAGGTCTTCCCTACTCTGGTATCTCAGCTCTACTCCTCACTCAGCACTTGTGCAGTTCTCCTCTCTGAAGATTGATTTAGTATGGACTGGGCTGCCAGTCACAGGTCTATGGAATCTTTCTCATAAAGAAGCAAGTGATATCTCTGTTACAGAATTCACGTACACACAAAACACAGAAAAATAAAATTTCCAGGAAAGGAATCCTAATTGGTTCACCTTGGGTCAACTATTAGTCCATTCCATTTAGTTAAGACTAATAGTTCAGGGCATCTATGGCTGTGGGTGTACTGCAGAGTGTTGAAGAAGAGAAAATGAAGAGATGCTCCAAGGAGGGAATGTGGGGGCAGGAAGAAAATAATTGGCACCTCTGAATTACTAGCTGAGCTATTTTCCTGAACTCGCTGCTACTCTGAACCCTTTCTACTCAGAGCATCTAACAGATCTCAACTTAACCTAAGTTCCAACTCTTTAATTTAGATGCTAATGAGCAGTGAAATGACTAAACCATGGACATGAATAAGGGAAAGATAGACAAAGAGGTCTTAAGGGGAAACTCATGAAGAAGATAATGATCCCTTGAATAATCCAGCATCAGCTGTGTATCTGTGACCTACTACACACAGGGCAGGAGGACTTAACTCCTTCCAAATCTGGAGTGTGTTCACAGGGACCTAAACTTTTCTCTGCCAAAATACCATAAGGCTGAATTAGGTCTATGAATCTTTCTTGGAAACTGTGTGGTACTTAACCTCGCCTCACCTTCTTGCTAACAATTCAGAAGTGGACATTTGTTTTCTTTCTATTGGTGCTATTTATTCCTCTCTTTTCACAAAAGCCATCCTTTGCTAACTCACTTTGATTCCATGTTCTTAGAAACAAATTATGCAAAATTTAACCCTTCATGTCTTTTCAAGTTGAAAGAAAACTCTCTGGAGTTACCTTTCCAACTGTTCCAGCATGAGGATTGAGAGATACAGAAATGCTTTCCTTCACCAGTGAGTCAGGAATATATCTGGAAGAGGAGAATCTTGGTCTTATTACATGCATCATTGTGGCTTTAGGTGGGGCACGTATAGAGCTTCTGGCCAGGCAGTGACATCTATTCTTACACTGAACTCACAGCTCAGCAATGAGCCTATCTGACTAGTGTTCAATGGATTTATATATTCATGGTTTGATGATAATGGCCTTATTTCTTTAGCTACATTATTTAAGGATGCTCCTTGCATTGAACAATTATTTGGTTTGACACAGATCAGAGGTGAGAGCACAGAGTCAGAAAGAGCCAGCAATAAGGGGTGGGAGGTACAAGGCAGGTAAAGTTGAAAATTCCAGGAACCTTTTTCCTGATTTATGAGTCAGGCTTAAGTAGACTGGAGTTGTCTTCTGTCTGTTTGTTTTGGGCTTGTATCCCTAACTCTACACAAGAAGGTAACCTTGCTTCTAATCTCTATCAATACTTACAGGAAGCCCTGAAATGACCATTTGTAACTGCTGATGCTATAATGAAAGGTTTTGATTTCAATCTCTTTCTTCCTTTCTTATTTATTTGCCCTCTTAGATCCTGCTCAGCCCCTCATACCCACAATGATTTTCCCTGTTTATCTGCTGGGGTGTTTTAATTGCAGCTTCCAGAGCTTTCATTTCTTTCCATTAAACTTATAAAAGTTATAAAATAATGTGTATTTCTGATGAAAAGGGTTAAATAAAATACTATATTTCAGGTTATTAAATTTATGGATAAGGTGTATGGAAAAGAGATTATAAATTGAACTAAACACATATGACATTTTATAAGTAAGTTTAATAAAGGTCATGAAATTTCTACAGTAAAAATCTCAATTCTCTAAAAGCTAGCACCTGATTTTCTGCATAAAATAATTTTTAAAAGATATTATGCTGTTCTTAGTAATCATTAGAAAATGGCTTAAAAAGGGACTTTATTTTATTATTTTACTAAATGAGACATTTAAAACCTAAGCTATATTTAAATGTTAAAGATGTATATTTTCTTTTTGGGCAAAGCCTTTACTTGTTGGATGGAAAGCTTATTCAAATAGAAAAAAATAAATATTTTGATAAAATTTAGGGTATTACTAAAAATTCTTCTAGATTGCTGATTAAATAAATAATGGACATGAGTAAATTGTTAAGATTAGCCAAAACTTTTAGCTTCTTCTACCTGATACTTAAAATTCTCTTGAAAACATTAATTAATGCTATACCAAGTAACTATAAAATATACTATAAGGAAAATAAGTAAAAACTATGAAACATCTTTATTAAGGATTATTTATAAGGTTTTAAACTTATTAACTAAAAAATTCAAATTTAGGTAATTTTGAAAATCTTTTCATGTCAACTTGTCAACTGTCCAAGGTACTTCAAATGTCATTTGATGTACTCTCAAATGATGTGTCACATGTAAATGACATGTCAGATACAGAAAAATAAACTACTTAAGACCTGTATTGTAATGACCAATAGATAATATGATCCAGGAATTTCTTTCTGAATGTTAATTTCATCTGCCATGAAGAGCAGCCTACTCAACTGTAGTTGACTCCAGAAGTCAGCATCCTGGCAATGTGGGTTAATGACTGTCTTCACCAAATGCTTGGTCAAAGGGAACCAAAAGATGAGGTTTCCAACCCACACATATTATTAGATGGTACAAGTTCAGGGGCAAAATTATCTTGGGCTTAAAGCCCTTCCCATCTGTGTACCAGGGTTCTGGAGCTTTTTGTTTTTCCTTTCTCTCCTTTCAGGTATTATATTTTTTTTCTACTGGCACTCAAAAAAAAAAAGTTAGGTTTAAGAAACAATTTGTTTCTACTCCTCTCTACCTAAAACCTGAAACATGACAGATATAAAGTCTCTGAGTTGTACTTGTATGTATCTTCTTCTCCTTTTGCAACTGATATCAAACCTCCCTGTCTCCCAGCTAGTGCTAAAGACATTCCAGCTGCCCACCTGCAGACTGTGATGGTTAAATTTTATTGTCAAGTTGACCTGTTTAGTAATCCACAGTAATTTTGGGTGGGTCTCTGAGTTTGCCTACAGGAAGTTTTGACTCTCCTCCTGAATGAGCCCTTCCCCCAGAGTGGGTGGGCCTCTCAGAAGAGGACTGGATATAGGAAGTTTGAGGGAATGGGAAGTTTCTTCCTTCCTCCCCCCTGCTGGTGCTTGTGGTGACTTGCACTGGAATCCTGCTTTCCTACCCTTCCTGGACCCAGTTTCATAGGCATTGTGGACTGATGACCAGCAGCTCCCCAGGAAGCCTTCAGGCCTGTAGACTGCTGAACATCCAGTGGACTGAGCAGCTACTGGTTCCTTCACTCTTGGGCCTGCTATTATTGGACACAAATAAATCCCCCTTTTTGTTATGATCATTCTATTGATTCTGTTTCTGTGGAGACCCTTACGAATACAGAGCCTGCATATTATTAGCTAAAATATTACTCAGAATTTTTATTTTTAATTTCCTAGAAACTTCCCAGTGACATGAATATTTCAATGAATGACATTATATTAAAAGGAAAATTCCATACACACAACCTACTATAGCATACGTTCACAAAAGAATTGTCTCTATTCACTGCTCAATACTTAGTAAGTAGTTTTAAGTAGATGAAAGAAGTATTTGAAGATACTTATTGATTTAGCAAATATTTTAATTCGAAAAAATTTTCACCATGAAAAAAATTTAGAACCACTAAAAAACATCAATGTTGGGGACATAAAACTCTTTTCCGATTTCCCTGTCTATCTTTATGGGCTTATAGCCTAGCAAGAAAGCCTGAGAAGTAAATACAACTCAGAAACACTATTTGATTTATGCTAGATGAAGGTATATGTAGCAACACTTAAATCAACAATTGAAAAATTAAAATGACACGTAACATTGTTTTCATTATGGTAGGGTAAAATTAAGGTAATTGTGTATTTAACTTTTAATGCTGCAATGGTCCAGTGCCTGGGAAGATAGTTTAGTGTTTAAGTTCTTTCCTTGCAAGCATGAAGACTGAATTCCATCCCCAGAATCAATGTTAAAAATCCCAGATGCGTGGCATATCCCTATAACCCAGGCACTGGGGTGGTGGATATAAGAGGATCCCTGGGGATGGCTATAAGTGAGCTCTAGGTGAATGATGATTATTTTAAAACAAACAACAAAAGAAAAATAGCAAGGGTATGGCATTCCTGAGAACAACATCTGAGCCATGTGGGTGGTTCACAGGCCTTCATACTCATCTGTACATATGAACACAGACATTCCCAAAACACATAGAGCCCACATTGTTATGAGTCTAGCCTGAACTACTGCGAAAGCAATGTTTACATATGAGGGATGCATAGCTTCTTAAAGAGTTCTGGCAAGCAAGCACACCACAGAAAATCTGTTGCTGTTTCTATATTCCCTAAAAGACAGGGTGAAGGGTGTTACTCTGAGTCAGTTTGGTCTCAGGATCTCTTGCAATTGACTAAAGTATAAACACAATGCAGTTTCTTGGGGAAACAAAGAAATGGAATATTTAGGAACCTTTTCAATTGATGCAGAAATAGAAGCTTTGTTTTCAAGGAGTGTTGATTGCTTAGGTCTCAAGGGCTGTTAAGTGTTGTTCTCAAGAATGGCTGACTCAGGAATGGGGCTTCCCACAGAATTGAGCATTTATCTATCTTTTCAACCCTTTGATAGAAAAGATAACATCTCTTTCTCTCTGTCTTATTCATCATACCACGAACATATACATACATGCATTAAAAAAAGCAAAAACGAACAAACAAAATTAGAGTTCTAGAGACTCTAGCACAGTGTGGATTCTACTGAAAAGAAAAAAACCTCCAAAAATTAAATATTTTGAATTTTTCTATGCAACATTCCCCACTGATATTTTACTTAATTTACAATTTTAATAGTTGAGCATAACATAATTTTAATATGAATCTCTTCCAAATACCTTTATTTACCCCTCCTCCCTTCCCCTCAAATCTTTCTAGCTGTCCTTTTTAGCTTCTCCTCTATCTTGGTCACTTTTTCCCCTGACCTCCATCATCCATGTCAAAGTATTGATGAGCTCAGTATCATGGAAACAACTGCAGCAGCAGTTGGTGAGGTCATAAAGTAACAGATGTGAAACTGGAAGGTAGTCTTCCATAATATTGCTCCACGTCCTTTGGATCTGCATTCTCTTTGCCACGTTTTAAACAAGTCTCAATATTCCCTGAGTCTTGGAGGGCATGATAAAATGTCTTATTTAGCACTGAACATTCAACTGTCACCTTAGTACTTTGACAAGTTTTGAGTCTTCCCTACAGTCACAATCATCTAAAAAAGGAAGCTAGAAATCAATAATGAAATTTGAAGTTAAATACAAAATTAAAAGTTCATTGGTATTTTTATAAATACATGATGGCTTAGAGAATAAACCCATTGCATTTATAAAGTATTTTAATTGAAGACAAATAAAAACACTTGTGTTATATATCAAATGAACAGGCAGAGAAGTTCTTATAGAATCTGCCATATATATATATTTGTTGCTATTGCCTTTTGGTTGCTGGCTCAAACACCGTACCAGAAGCAGCTATGGGAATAAAGGATTATTTCAGGCTTACAGATTCTAAGGGAAGCTTCATTATGGCACATAGAAGCTGGCTCACTTCATCATTCATCCACAGCAGAGAGGCAGAGCCCACACCAGGGAACAGAAACACACTTAGTAGGGTTGAACTCAAAATCCCTTCCCAGTGACATCTTCCTAGTAGGGCTTAGCCTGCTGGAAATTTAAGTAGCAAGCTCAAACTTCATCAAAAATACCTTTGGCTATGGGAGACATACATTACCTTGAACTACCATAGTCTTATAAATAAGATTGAAAATACATATTGATCTCAATAAGTCGGAAAGGATAAACCCAAAGAAACCAGAAGGAAAGTTATAATGATGATAGTGGGATAAAAGAATGAAATGAAAAGGAAGAACGGAGTAAAGATTAACAAAGCCAATGAATGATTCCTAATGAACATTAATAGGATTAATATGATTCTAGCAGCATGCATAAAGAGAAAAAAAGAGAACAAGAGAGGAATGAAATATAAATGAACAACAGCTATAGTGAGAAAACTGACACAGAGAGTCTACAGGTTTTTAAAAGATAATAGGATATTATGAAAAATCTTGTTTTATTGAAATGAAAAATGTAATGATAATGAGCAGACTCAGAAAAATATTTAATCAACACTATAGAACACTAAGCCAAGACCCCATTGGAGCAATGATAAGGATAATTTAAACACTCTTAACACAGAAAACAGATTCAGATGCCTTTAGTGGTGAAATATTCTTCCAGAAAATATCAGCAATAAATAATCTCAGTTCTAGGGCTTGTATGATAATGCAGATAGTAAAAGGCTGGTCTTGCAAGTATGAAGAGCTGAGTTTGATCCCGAAAAGTCATGCAAAATAAACCAGGTGCAGTGGCAAGCACCTGACATCTAAACACTTGGAGGTGGAGACAGGTAGATCTCTGGGGCTTGCTGGCCAGATAATCTAGCCTACTTGGTGAGTTCCATGCCAAAGAGACCTTTCATTGAAAAAGATGAGTGGAGCCTGAGGCGGAACACCTGAGGTTGTCCTCTGGCTTTCAAGTCACTCATTTGCATGCACGCCTATGGAGCCATGTCCATGCACACAGGAACGTATGCACAAATGAGCACATTAAAAACAAGTTCTGTTGAGAATCTTCCTAAAACCAATCACAGCGCCTACAATTGTGCCTACAATTTTTCTTTGATAATAAAATGTGAAAGGCATTACAAGAATTTTTCTGAACAAATATAAAAAAAATCCTTACCACAACATCAGTAAATTGTATCTAAAGGATTATTACATCAAGAAGCCAAATTTTTATAATGAATTTAATGTTAAGAAAATAGCACAGAACACATATTCAATAGAATTCTGCCTAGTTTTATGATTTAGATATAGAAATAGCTGTGAACTTCCTCTATCTAATAATTAGTACATACATTAAAACTAAATATTACATGGTATTGTGAAATGTTGTTCACTTTTACTATGCATTAGGAAAAAAGATGCTGCATATAAAACCAAATTCAATAAAATACAATGATCCATTAGCATTATTTTGAAATGAAATGTCTCCATTACACTCTCCTTATATTAGTTCATAGATTTAATACAATCTTAATTAAAAACAAAACAATGGTTTTCCTTTGTTTCGTGGTAAAATTGAAAAGTTTATTCTGAAATGCTTATGGCAATGTGATAGAAAAGAACCAAACTAACCTATAGAAACCTGAAGATGAAGGTCTAACGTGAAAGACTCATCATAAGATATATCAATCAGAATAGCATATGTCATGTGTGACAAGAAACGTGGACTGACTTAGAAGAAATAATAATCAAGATAAAGACACATTTCTGCAATCCTTGGTAAGGGCAGATTTGTAGGAATATGAGCACATTTTGCATATGTTGTTCTTAAAATACACATAAAATGAAATTTCAACCGTTCTTTCCAGCATATGCAAAGTCAGTTCTAAGTGGATTAATTTAAACATGGCCAGTAACTAAAGGAGAAATATTTAAAAGTCATTGTGATACGGATTATGATACAGGGCAATCTTCGCACACATATATTTGGTTTTTACCACTGAATTCCCCCCCCCCATGTTCATGTCCTCTAATGCAAAATAATTATACACAGGGACAGAAATAAATCTTATTACACATTTATTCTAATTTATTAATTTAGGAAAAGGGGAATTGCATGGTGAAGCCTCCCAGTCACCTCGTGGGAAGTTACAGAGTTCTCCAGCCACCATTGTGGAGAGAACACATGGAGAGTTTAACAGAACTGAAGTTGTCCAACTAAATAAACAGCAGAAGAAAAGATAATAGAGCTCCTGTCATGAGAAGGAGAAGTTCATGAGGGAAAAAGTCTGGAGCCTGGCCTCACCCCAGCTAATGGCTGGGGTGGGGAAGGGCTTACCTTCCTGAGGCCTGCAAAGTCAGCAGTCTTTCTACTCCATTGCCATGGTGGGGGGGGAGGGAAGAGACTGGCTTCCTCCAGGGAAGTTAATTTAAGCTCTCCCCAGGTGAGTCAGAGAGACAGCTGATTGGTTCATATTTGACCAATCAGTTTTTACACCTAGATTGTAGCTCTAACTAGACACCTCCCACTCAAGGGGAGGGGTAGTCCCTGCAGACGTCTGACCATCACAATCCTCTCTCTGAAGAAATAACCCTAACTGCTGTTAGGATACTGGGGTGTGGAATTTGGAAAAAAAGCATCAGAAAGTACATACATGTTTAAAAAAAATAAAAGCACCAGAAGAAGTACATATGTTTAAGAAACAAGAATTAATACCCATTTTTGAACCTATTAAGAAGGAGGCAAGCTTAATAGAGGCAAGCTCTGACTGGGGAGGGGTTAAGGAGGAGCTTGGCAACATTGTGTGGGGTCTCATTCCTAAACTCTCACAACTGTAAGAGTGCATTTTCATATCCTTTAGACAAAGGTTTTTCAAAGAATATAAGGTATGCTCACCACATAAGAAAAGCAAAAATATATGTTCCATGTTAAAAAAAACAAAACCTTTTTTTTCACCCCAAATCTTCACTATGTTGCTAGAAAGTCTAACATCAGGATTTAATAAGATCATTGTACTCTTCTGACTTGGGAACTCAAATCTAGCATGTAACATTCTTTCATAAATCTATAGAGAAACCTGGAAAAAACTGATCAAAAATTTAGCAAGATACTTGGATAGGCACATTATAGAAGATAATATAAAAATGGCTTAAATAACATGACTACTTTATTAGGCTTTAGAAGGGTGTCATTAAATACTTGAATTATAACTGTATATCCATTTGAATGTCTGAAACAAATGGCTGACATTTCCTGCCATAGGGGAACTAGGAGGCATTGCTACTCCAATGCATTGCTGGTGGGAACACAACATTGTTTGGAGTATTATTTGACACTGCATGATAAACCTGAATCTAGTTTACCCTATGGTATGTATGAGCCTTGAGAAAATAAACACCAGGAATGAACATTGTGTGTGCATTAAAAACATCCACAGCATTAAGTAAACAAAACATTAAGTAAACAAAACTATAACCTGTCCCAAATGGAGAATGGCTAAAGGATATGAAATATATTATAATGGAACACTACATAGTTATGAATATGAATAAATTATTTCTATATTAAAAACAAGGACAGATGTCACAAGAAAGTACTCTTACATGAAGCTATTTAAACTATTTTATTTCATTTTTCTAAAGTTTAAAACCTGGCAGATTCATGACTGCAGAGTTTGGATATTGATGACTGTTGGAGCAAGGATTTCTGAATTACTAATAGTATTCTGTTTCCTGGGTAGGTAGCTGGATTCACTGTGTTTACTCACTGAGAAGTACACTGGTAATTTGTTTTCTATATAAATGTTGTACTTGAACATAAGCCCTGGTTAAAAGTTGTGGAGATCATGATAATTTACAATGAAAAAAAAATCTGAGTGGTTCAGGGTAAAAAAAAAAAAACCTTATTATTTCAAGCATTAAAAATTTCCATTAAAAAAGCAGAGTGAGTGCTGGTGAGATGGTTCAGTGATTAAAGCTGCTTGCTTGCAAAGCCTGCCTGCTGATCCAGATTTGATTTCCCAGTACCCTTGCCCAGCCAGATGCATAAAGTGGCACATGTGTCTGGAGTTTGCAATAGGAAGAGGCCCTGGAATACACATGGACTCTTCTATCTCTTTTTCTCTCTTTCTCTCAAATAAATAAATATATAAAAATGCAGGGTGATACAGCAAAAAGAAAAGGTGTGCTACGGGAGAAGCGTATTAGCTTTATAACCTTGACGATCAGATAGTTTATCTAAACTTCAGCTTCTAAAGAAAATCCCTGTACAGAAGCATTCAATATGCAACAATGGACATAAAGGACCCTCCTTTTCTTCTGACTAGCACTGCTTGAAGAGAAAACCCCACATGCTCTCAGGATGTGTTTTTAGTAGTTTCTTTATTTCTGCTTTGGAAAAGCCAACTCAGGACAACATAAGACATCTCTTAACACAGTCCATTATCACTTTGCTGTATACCTTCCCTCCATCCTGTAGATCACAAGCATTCCGCAACAGCAAAACTAAACAAGACTAATTTTGCTAAGCGAAATCTCAGTCAGGAAACTCATTTATCTCATCTGTGCCAAAAGTAAACATCTTCACAGCCCTCCCTGCCTTGCTTTGGAGGTGACTCAGAACACCTGGTTGCCAATTGCGAGCTGATGATAATTAGCATTCAATTATCACCAGTTACATTTTCACCTGTTCAATTTGAAAATGCTAATTTTTTTTTTTTGCTTATCCCTCCCATTAACAAGCTCTGATCTCTTCTGTCTTTGTTGCATCTGGCAATGAGAGAGGGGGATGATCCATTCGTCCACTGGGGAATTTCCTATTCATCTGCTGTGCTGCCCAGTTCCATCCATCTGGTGTTAGACCTGGACATGTTCTGCAGAGACACTTGGAGAAACCCAGATTTGTTAGTCTGCCTGTGTTTCCAAGATGTCCCGCTTTCCTGGAGGTGTTTTATGAATTGTTTTACTTTGATCAATATCAGCCCAATTCACCTTTATTCCTTTAGAGTTAAGAGATAATCAAGCCCCCACCTGCTGTATCTCTGTCTGGCGGGAGACACTGTCCTTCCTGATGCTGAGAACTACTGACCACCTGGGCCCTCCCCCCCAAGCTGGACATTCCCCTTAAAAGCCAGATCTTGATCTGGCCTTTCACTCTCTTCCATTTTGGAAGATAGCCTGGAGCTCGGGTCGTTTTCCTCCTATTAAAAACCTTTCCTTTCAGAGCAGTTTCTCGTGGTGATCATTTCCGTTTTAACATTGGTATTAGGTCATTAAAATCTTGAAAGAATTAAGTAGAAAATCTTTTTTGTCAGGGCTTTGTGTGTGGGGGGGTGTTATTTTGGAACTTGTTCAACAGTGTTATGGATTTGTTTAAGTTGTTTATATCTTCTAGATTTATTTTTGGTAGGTCATATGTGTCTAGAATATATCCATTTCTTCTAGATTTTCTAGTTTTTTGGAATATAGTGATATCCTGGATTTTACCAGAACATCTTTTATCATCCTCTTTGTATGTTAAATTTTATTAATTTGGTTATTCTCTTTCCTTTGTATACTTTGGCAAAAGTTTATAAATTTTGATTATTTTTTCAAAGGACCAACTTTTTTGTTTGATCAATCCAATGTATTATAATTTTAGTCTCCATTTCTTTTATTTGGTATTTATCTTTCCTATGTTTTTACTAACTGATGTTTTTTTGGTTCAATCTGTTCTTGTTTTCTAAGATAGGGAAATGCATCATTAGCTACACACACAAATATATATAAAATGTATTTTCAGGTGTATATTCTGTCCCCAAATATTTGTTTAGTTTTTTTCTTGTTATTGATTTTCACTGTGATCTAAAAAGATGGCAACAAATTGGTTTTGTGTTAAGATTTGCTGTGTGTGGCTTAGAACAATATATATTCCATATCTGTTGATAGAATATCCTGTACATATCTCTTATATAGATCTGATCTGTGATAGAGATTGATTCCAAAGTTTCTTTGTTGATTTTTTTAGTTTGGATGATATCTCCAAAGATGAGAGAAGGTTATTGAAGTCACTATTATTATAGCAGGACCTATCTGACCTATTATACTCATTAAGTTAATTATGAAATTGTGAGCCCCAATATTTTATCCACATACACTTACAATTTTCATATATTCATGATGAATTTATTCCTTTATTAGTATATCATGGACTTCTCTATCTCTTTTGATTAATTTTGGTGTGAAGCATACATTTTTTCATTTTTAAACATTTTTATTGGCTTAAAATTATATATATTAAAACAACAATATGCTCAGTATTATAAATTATTAGATAAAGACATTGAATCAATGATGACATTCCCTTTTATGCATTAGTTATTCTCCCCCTCCATGACTCTACATTATAAATATAGTTATAGGTATGATGCTTGTTTCTGGTGTTGCCCATTTACTTGATACTTTAATGTTAATCCTTTGCTTCTCAGTTTGTGCTCTCTTTGCTAGTGAGTTATCTTTATTGGAAATAGAAGGAAGTTGGAATTTGTTTTTAGATTGTCAATGATTGCTCTTTATTGGTGAGTTGAGGGCATTTACATTTAAAATTTTATTGACAAATGCTTACTAATTCTTGTAACCACTTGAGTTGTTTGGATTATTGTTTGTACTTTTCATTCTCCTTAATGTTATGGGTTCTATAATGATAGACGATTATGATCCATGGTGGAATTCTTTGATCATCTGTTCCTCCTATGAAATTTATTGTTTCATGTGGGCTCATGTTTGAGATTATTTTTTTCTCCTCTGGGATGGACATCTTGTACATGTCCTTAGTTTGTTCATGGCATTTATAGAGGAGTAGTTCCTCAATTTTCATTAATTTATAGATGTAAATTAGATCCCCCAAGTAATATATTATAATTTATTAAATCATGTACTTATTTGGAGACATTTGAATTGCATCTGCTTCTTAAACTATCATAAATAATGATGCATTGGATATTCTGTTTTCACAGTTATTAGGATAATTATGGGTAATTATGTGTCAAAGATATGTCAGTTATTATGGACATTAATATATAGTTAAACAGCTTAACAAATATTATTTATTCATTTTTTCTTATTCCATATCTATATTACTAAAATGGTAATACTGTTACCTCACTTTTTTAGCAAGGACATAATTTAATCTTTTGAACTACAAAAAAAAATTGAATCCTGCATAGCAAATAACATAAACTCACAACTCAAAAAGAAAATCAAATTTCTATGATTACATTACTTTAAAATGTCTTACTATATATTAGAATTCTATAGAAAAATATTTTACAGCCCGATTTTAATGTTGAAATATTATAATAATTAGCAATAGTTAATTTATGGTTAATATTTTCAATCTATTTTGAACATTATAGCCTATATCTTTTTTGAATCTATACTATGTAAACCCCAGTACTATGATAAGAAATCTATTCAAATACTTAAAAACTTGATGAAGTCTCTTGTTTTCTTGGAAGGAGGCATTCACATTTTAAAGTGCCTAATTAATTGGGACTGAAAGCTTATTTTAACATTTTAAGTGTTTACTATTCCCACAACATGATTTACTTATGTAAATTCACTCTAGGGACACTTACTGCACAGCATAAAATAAGGACCTAGTTATTCTGCCATATGAACTATAAGCTAATTACCCAAAAGCTTTGTTTAAAGAATAAAGCATGACTTGAATATTGAAATACGATCAACCAAAGATAAGCAAATGTTACTAGGCTAACACAAGATGAGAAAGAAGAGGATTTCAGGAAGAGACAATGGCCAGTGACTCAACCATGACACTGAAAACAGTTCCAAAGAAAGAAGGCATATTAAGAAATGAGCCTGGAGAAGTAGGAGGATCCATTTCAGAGACACATGATGCATGCAGCTAAGGACATTTACCTATACATTGTACCACAGGTATTGACAAAGCAATCTGAAAATAACTATTTATATCCAATTAAGTCAGTTAAACATATATTGTACTAAACCAAAAGTTCCTAATTCCTCAAATGTGTTTTAGCTCACTTGTCAGTATGCACAATTGTTTATGAAAATCACTCCTCAGTGACAAAATTACATCATCATTGTTTCATGTAATATTCTCCCTACTTAAATCTTCACATGCCATATACATCTCCCTCTTATATACCAAAAGGCAGGCTTTGACTCCATCTACTTGAATTTAACCTTCATTTTTTAAAGCATCATTAAATACCATCATGCCACTTAAAACAACAGCTTCTAATTATGCAAATATAGATACTAGGTGGAAATTCACTCCCATAGAGACCTTTTCTCCTGGTAAGTATTACTGTGATACGAGTCCATAAATATGAAACCATGAACAACGGTAGGCTGCATTACTCATGGATAATAGTTGCCAAAAATACAAGACATACTTAGCAAGTTTCAGTGAAGTAAGTTAAATATTTGTCTCTGAGAATGCAACAAATTATATATTTGTGATATTGTATGACCCGCAACATCACTAATGCTGAATTCAAATGTGCAAAAGGAATTCGCTGTACTCCACTTATATGTAGGTCATTTCAGAATATGCAAAATAGCATTCCTGAAGCCCTTTAGTTAAGAATCAGATCGTTCTACTTTTGCTCTCTGAATATGTGTAAGGTCCCATAAGTTAAGGCTACAGGATACTCACTCCTCAGCCTCTTAAGTAAATGAGTGGAAGACATGGACAAACTTACAGAATTACTAAATCCTATAAAATGGTTCTCTTTTCTGGGCCTAACATGAGAAAATATGATTGTAATTTATTCAATTATTCAATTATCACTCTATGGTCCTTCCAACTTTAGAATGTTCATTTTCATTGCAATAACTGAAACCCCTCAATATTATGGGTTGTTGCTCTTCTGGTTTTTCATTAAAATATGAAGAAATATATTCAACATAAAAAGAGATTAATGAACTTTTAAAAATAAAAACGTGACAGATCTCAGTGAGGTTGCTATCTCCAGGTAGTAACTACTTGTACTTATAATCCACTTGTTTATGCTCTGCTGGCTTCAGTGGTTAACTGGTTCTCTGAGTTGTGTATGTGCATTTTGGAACATATCATATAGAATTGTATTCTCCACTGGCCTTTGACTTTCTCTGAAGTAACTTATGAATGAATACGTGTTTACTGAGGTGTCTGTGGATCATGGGAGTGACAGAAGCTTCTTACTATTCCTATTGCAGATATCAGAAACAACAAAATGTCCACTTATGATTAAAAATAAACTTCAAATTGGAAGTGGAAGAAAATATTCTCAACTGGATAAAAGGTAAAACTTACAGTTGGCGTCATACTTACACATAAAAGGCTAAATGCTTCTTTCCCAAATTTGGTGACAAGGTGAGGATATCCAGGCACCACACTGCAAGGTCTCATGGTGAAGAAAGAAGTGAAAGAAAAAAGTCATAAGGATTTTTCTACTTTTTGTTTAAAAAGGTCTATTTCATTTTACCAAGAGCATCCTAGTTTTTATTGTGGCTTTTCCAAGGTGCAGGATAGTCCCTTTACCCAGAGTTTGTCTTGGATTCTGTGACTGATGGCACACACATGTCACAGGGGCTCTGAAGGATTACTATCATTCACATAATGAGACAGTGTCGTGATGGCCACAGAGTATCCTGTCGAGCTGAGAGCGAAATGATCAGAGAGAGCAGGGAAAATCAATTGGGTTGGGATTTTTATGGTGGCTGGTGAAGTGAGGTGGCTTGAGAGCTCTTGTACTAGACTCACAAGAGAGCACTTGGGCTTTCTTAGCACTTTGCATAGATGTTGGACAGAATGTGAAGGAGTGGGACTTACTGTCAGTAGCCATACATTAAAATTTAGTCATCGTTTTACAATAATCATATGTAAAAAAAATGAAGTATTTTCCAAGAGCTGTTCAAAATTAGCCAAATCATAGTATAAATGATTGACATAAATCGATAATATTTCTATGTGAAAAATAATAGAATACTCTAAAGTATAGCATTTATAAGAAGTTTGAAATTGTGAACTGCTTCATGACAATCTTAATAATATTGTTTGCAAATACTATTCATGTAAAGCTCTAAAACTGTTGGGAGAAATTTCTTATTTGTTAGTAGTATTTTGAGTTTTTGAGAAAAACTTTCACTCTGTAATCCAGGCTGGCCTGCCTTGAATTTACTATGTAGCCAAGTCTAGCTTCAAAATTGCTGCATATTTCCTGTCTCAGCCCAAGTGTTGGGATTAAAATGTGTACCACCCTATCTGGATTAGGGGAGAAGAAATTTAAAAATATGTTAATGAGGAGATATCCCATAATCACTGCTGGAAAGACTGGTTATTAAAATATTGATTATTCCACAAATTGATGTACATATTCAATGTAATTACAGTCTCAGCCAATTTGAGCTGTTCCAAAAATGTCTCAATCTAGGTATTTTATAAGAAATAAAACTCTCTTTGGCAGGTGAAGCCTGCGTCCTCCACATGGAAGACATTCTGTGGCCTCACATGAAGAAGGCAGAGGAGCAGATAGACTACCTCGTGCTTCACATGTTGCTTCCTATTTCTGTAACTAAATTCAAGGAAGGAGGGTGGGGTCTTCGAGGACCAATGGTCCCTAAAGGCCTACCTTTCACAACCATGTTGGCAAAACCTGAGTGCTGGAGGAGAAACATTCAAACCATAGCATTATCCAGATGCTTTTCATAGAAAGGCAGTTTTAGTGTTTATATGGGAAAGACTAACCTTGGATCTGAAACATCCAAAATGATGTTGAGGAACCAATTTGGAGATACCATACATTCTGATTTAAAGACTCAGTAATGAGAAGGAAAACCCAACCTCAGGATGAGGCAGAAGGTGAGGAATCATGTGGAACTTGTCTTGTGATTTCCACACATGAACCCTGGCACATGCACAATTTCACTTTCTTTCCTTCTCTCCATATATCTTCTCCCCACTCTCAGTCTTTCACAAAAATGCATGCACACACTAAATAAATAAATAATAAAAAGTTATATAATAGAATAATTATGCTTTTGATTACTGATTATTTAAAGCATCAAAACTTGTTTATATTCATTTTAGCTTTAAACAGTCTTAAGAGTTTTAGAAAATATTTTATTTATGAGGGAGAATGGTTTCATCAGAGATTTTGCAATGAATTCCAAATACATGGGCTACTTTGTGTATCTGGCTTTATATGGGTGACTGGGGAATTGAATACAGGCCAATAGGCTTTGCTAGCAAACACCTTTAATCATTGAGCCATCTCTTTACCCATTCCAAAGGTTTTCAAAATAAAAACAGTTGTGCAAAATTTGTCCTACCCTTATAGCAGTGTTACTTTGCAACTTGATAAAAAAGACTGACACATGCATATGAATCAAAATATAAACCATGCACAAAATTTATGCTCCATGATTTTCTGTCTTTGAAGAGCTGGCATAGACAAATCTCATGTACAGTCACTGAAAATAGATCAGGTTTCCCAGACGGTGGAAGGGAAATTGCTAGGAAAGATCTTGAAAATCTTTTTGAAGTTTTGGAAATGATGTATAATTTGGTTGTGGGTCTACTTAAACTTGCATATGAGCCATTAAGTTTTATACTTAAAATATGTACCAAGTATTTTATAGAAACTATACTTTGATGCATTTCATTAAAAGGCATTGTGATTTAAAAAGAACAGAAAAATTCTTGGGCAGGGGAGATGGCTCAGCAATTAATGGCACTTACTTGCAAAACCTGACAGTTGGGATTTAATTTCCCAGTACCCAAGTAAAGCCAGATGTGTATAGTGGTACGTGCATCCAATGCTTGTTTGCAGTTTAGGAAACCCTGCTCACTCAACCTCTCTCTGTCTTCTTCATTTTCTTGGTTTTTCCATTTCACTCTCAAATAAGTAAATGAAAATATTTTTAAAAAGTAAATTCTATCGCATAATATTAGTATAATATTCATTTGCATGGAGATTTTCAAATATAACATTTATAGTACATTATATGACATAAAAAAGACCTGAATCTTAATTAACTGTATATTACTACTCTTTATCTTTTGAGCATCATTCTGTACTTTGTACAGTTTTTTCAAATGAGCACATATTGATTGACTTTATAAACTGAAAAATATCAAAATTGATGAAGAGTTGAATTTGAGTGATGATACAATGCAATTTAGTTTTAAATCTACAAGGCAATGTTTCCAACATGGTTTCAAGCTGTTCTCTGGGTTCTATACAGATATTACGGTCATTTACGCTTATAAATCAAAAAAAAAATCTTTCTCTTAGGTTTAAAGCATATGTTTAAATAGAGTTAACTTTATAATGTCTAAATGAATATATTAATTTCAACTAAAATATAAACAAATCTTGATTTAGCAAAACAATAAATTTAGCATTTAGAAATATCTTACATTTACATATCGTAAATCCAGTCTTCCTAGAATATCAACTATAAAGAATATATTCTAGTTCATTTCACACTATGTTAATTGTGTAACACACTGTAACCATTACCTTTTACCAACCACAATTACTCCTCTAATGAAAAGTGATGACTTGAACAAGAAATTATTAGATCTATTTGATCTAGTCATGAACAAGTGGTTGAGGGGAAATGCTTCCTAATGAATATTTAATTTCATTTACCACTTCCTCTTTCACTAGTATAATTGAATTACATGCTTCAATTTATTTAAATAAAGAAATAATAATTTTGCATATATAGTATACAAACTACTAAAATATGCAGCATTAGCTGTAAGAAATCTTCTCTTTCAGAGCAAAGAAAATATAGCAGTCCTAGTCACTTATGACATTTGCTTTTTCTTCTCTATGTGAAGCAAACATTTAGAGTTTAATTTTTCTTCATTACTTTTTCTGCTTGCTAAAAGTACCTAAAATATATTAAGCATCCTCTTCTTTCTACACCATTTGCAAAAATTATTTCTGAGATCTTAATCTTCTCTTTTTGTTTTGTTTTCCACTTTTTTGATATTCCCCACCAGAAACTCTAATACTTATATTATCCCTTTTCAGTGGATTCCCATTGTCTGTAGAAAAGTACAAATACCTTGGAATAGTATAAGTCATCTACAGGGATGTGTTCCTGGCTATTTCTCAGTGTCACCATCCCTAAGCCAAAGGTGTCCGATCAGCAATATTTTCTATTTAACTGCTATGAAAAGGATGTATATTTTAAAATTCAGTTCTCCACATCTGTTGTAGTCAGTACCACATTACTGGGATGAACATACAAACCTGGCAGAGTTTAGGGGTCGAAGGATTTATTTCAAGCTTACAGATCTGGGGAAATATCCATCTATCCAAACAGAAACCATCACCAGCCAAAAACAGCAAAAGCAACAAACATAACCTGGCAGCAAAAAAGCAGGGGAGACTCTGGTAGAGCTCAGACCTCTTTGAATACTTTGGGGCTGGAAACTAGATCCATTCCCAAGCATACATTAGAGCTGGACCACAGCATCCATACCCAGTAACTCCTTCTCCACCCAGGGGGCTGGAGACAAGCTTTAATACAACTGAGTCTATGAGAGGACAGACATTCAAACTAACACAATGGCATCTGTTTATTTTATTCCATGTTTATCAAGTCTAAGAACTTTCAAGAAATTCTTAATGAAGAGAAGAGAATGACTCATATTTCATGTCCCTTACATTTTGGTGGGTGTCTGCAATATAGAGTGCAAAAAAAAAAAAAACTGTGGGAACAGCCCTCAAAAAATTATAGAGGAAAGTTGAAACAATGCAGCACCTCCATAACTGGTTTGAACTATATTTGAGCTAGTCCTTATTCAGGTGATAATTTGCTGGAGCATTTAATTGATTCCCTCTCCTTCTCACAACCTCTCCCCTAGTTATTTTCTGGACTCCTCTTTGAAAAAAAATGACTTGCACTAATGTCTTTTTCTCATAGTATACATATAGAAACTCAATTAAACATCGCATAATGCAATGTTTACATGAAACTGTCATCTGTTGTAGTTACCGTCTTCTTATTGCCAGGATAAAGTGCCTGACCAAAAGCAGACGATGAGAGGAAAGTTTTTAATTGGATTTATAGTCTCAAGGGGAAGTTTTGCTATGGCAAAGGAAATCACGACATGAGTAGAGGCTGGATATCACTTCTGCTACAGTGGGTGAGAATAAAAAAGCAACAAGTAAGTGAAATTAGCTACACTGCCATCTGGAGTCTAATAAACCTCAATGTAAACTTCCATCAAATCTCTTCCATCAAATCTCCATATCCCACATTTCCATCAGCTGTGTACTAAAATGATTCAAAACATATGAGTTTATAAGGAGATCTGATTTAAATGACTACAGTCTGCCCCTGGCCTCCATAGACTCATGAATATCTTATAATGAAAACATCATTCAGCACACCTTAAAAGTCCTTATCGTTTTTTTTTAAATCAATTTCAACACTGCTCAAAAGTCCAAGGTCTCATCTGAGATTCGAGACTGACTCTTAACTGTAAGCCTGTTAAATTAAAACACAAATAAAAATATATATAATGGCATAGTAAAACATTTACAGTGCTAAAGATGTCATTGGGCATAGCAAAGAAATATCAAATCAGTGCATGATCTAAGATAAGCAGGTAAAACATCAAATCCTGTAGCTCCAAGTTTGACATCCCAAACACATGACTATGTGGGGGATATTGATTCAAACCACCACATTATCTATTAATGTTCAACCTTATTAATAAGAATATCTTACAAGTGCTAAGTAAATATCTGCATCCCTTACATAAGTATTTATGTTTAAGCATTAAATATACACATATAAATACAATTTATATTTAAATAAAAGACAGTAATTTGAGATAAAGAAAGGAAGGTGGTGATTAAAGCCACCCATCATTTGGCCAATAGCAATGTACTATTAACTTTAGAAAATAAATCCCTGAGCTAAATTAGCATGAAGACTCCACTTAGATATTTGTGTTCTTTCTATCCTACAAGAGACTTTCTTGGAATACATTGTGGTTTTTGTTTTGTTGTTAATCTTTGCCATTTGCTTTATAATAAAATTTATTATAATGTAGGCAAAAATAGATTAAAATTACAAATTCATAACTTCTTCCTAAAATATACCACAATTAAAAGTATGTTTTATCTTTACATATTATATTCCATATAAAGTGATTTGTAAGGTCACTTTGTAACATGTGTAATGTTTTTCACTGAATAGATTTTCATATTTTCCCATACAATTAAATTTTCTCCTGGAAAATAATTATAAGTGACTATAGATTAATCCATTTGTTTCATTTTGGTTTGTTTACTATATACATTAATAATTAATAGATTTCAAATTATGCCAACAGACACTAGTAACAGGACACAACCATGGTAATCTTTTCCTGGCTTGGAGAACCTTAGGAAAATCGCACAAATGACATCAGAGGATCCAATGCTTCAGAATCATGCACGTCATTGTCCTGGCTCTGATTTTATTTAATTAATGATGCAGCCTAAGGGAATGTCCCAGTTTTCATCCGATTTTATCAACAACTACTCCTGTTATTGTCCATGCCAACATTACACATATCTCTGATGATGGATTACATATTTATTTATTGTCAATTTCCTCATTATGCTTTAAATACTGTGAAGATGAATGGAAGCTGTAGCATATAGAAGGCACCTTAAAATAGTAAAAATATGAATCTTTCAATGTAACTTGAAAAAGACCCCATCTCTAATATATAATGTATAATTCTAGCTGTTGTCTACTCTTATCATGACAACTAACATTCTATAGTCAAATCTATGTATCTATCTACATATTATATAGACATAATCATATCTACTATAACATATGCAGAAAGAAGCAAAATTTATGAATTGTAAATTTTCATGTGAATTCATGGAATGAATATATATATATATATATGTGTGTGTGTGTGTGTGTGTGTGTGTGTGTGTGTGTGTGTGTGTGTGTGATTTGTTAATTTTCATGAGAAAAAGCACAGTATACACAGGGATCTTGTAGCACAGAGGCAAAGAGAACTGTCCTAAAATCCACCTAGGTTATCCACAAAGCCTAGCTTCACAGTTTATTAAATATCAATGTATATGGTCATATGATGATTATCTACAGTTTAGTGTGTAAGACTATCCATAGGACAACTTTGTAGTAAAAACAAGAGAGCATGCACATATTACATGTATTAAGGATTCATTATTTTCACTGAGATATTGGCCAGTTAAAGACATTCATATGACTTGGAGTAGGAGATTAAAAATCAATTTTCATAAAGTCCAATATTGTTTGTCTGTCAAAAAATCCATTTGTTGCCTTTAGAGAATTTTAGTTGTTTTAAATGAAGAATTTCTCTTTTAATCGCTTACTTGGCCACCAGGTTCCACAAGATCCATGATTGACTTCAGTCATGCAGCTCACTGATATGGGAATCTGGGAAGCCTCTGAGAGCAATGGAGCCTTTCTTGGCTCTTAAGTGGGCAACACCTGATGAACTAGGGTATGAGATACTCATAGTCACACAGAACTTTCATTGAGTCAGTGCCCTCCAAGTTCTTGCATGAAGTATTCAAAGAATGAAATCCATAGATCCTAGTGGGTAAATTGTAGAAAAAAATATTATAGATATTACAGATAGAACTTAAGGAAAAATGCAGAGCTCTTGACAAAGACGAGGCAAGAAGGGGGTTCCAAGAAACGGCCTGAGCCCTCTGAGCCTGGGCTCTCTTGCCTTGGAGACAGTATTTTTGGGGATTTTGAAGTTTTGTGATCCCACAGAGATTTGCTTTTTCTTCCTTTATTGCAAGAGTCTTGTTCTGCGAATTGAAGTGGGTAAAGTGTGTAGATCTGAAATGAAGAAGAAAATTGTGTTAGTTTAGGCTAATCACTGAAGCAGACACAGAGAAAAGGTTTTGACTGCCAAACATTCATTTGGGAGTGCAGCAGATTTCAATAGGGAGAAGTGAAGTTATGCAGGGCAGAGAAGTCAAGAGAAGGTACAGTATCCATCCTGTTCCCACAGGGGCAGCTCGAGCTCTGTTCTGAAAGGGAGCTATGGTATGGTATCAAGCAACTAACCAATGAGCCCAAGCCCATCTTCAAAGCCCCTAATCCTCTCTGAGTGGTGATGGTATTTACCCACACATACAGTGAGATGAAGGGTGATGTCCTGGAAAGGTAATGCTAATATTTTGGAATTTTTTTTTCTTCCAAGTAGGAGAAAAACATTCCTTAGTTCCAGGGGCTGGGGGAACCTTACACACAAAGTTCATAGGAAAATATAAAAGATTTCAGAAATATGAGTACAGCTGCTGTGCAGTCTCAGGATCTTCCCAAAGAAGTCAGTCAAAAACAAGGGGAGACTGGTTTGGGAGTTTCAGAGACTGACCTACTTGCTTAGAGGGATGTCAGAGTGTTGTCTACAGTGTGGATCGCATTGTTTTGAGGTTGCTATAGCCACTGTTGAGTTTTCCACAGAGACTGTATTCCGGGTTGGCTCTGTTGGGCCTCTCAGAACTCTTCCAGTTCTCAGGCTGCAGGGTGCAGGCCATGGGCTGGCAGGGATTAAAGGAGGAACAGCAACAGCTTTCAGCTGTAGAAGCCCTTTGGATTACGCATTGTTAGGGAGTGGGATGCACACCATGTTTCTTGCACTTAATGATATAGAACAAATGACTTGTAATGCATAATATTCATGCATTTGATATTAATATATACAGATCCAATTTCCTATTACTGGACACCAATGTATTGTGCATAAAATGAAGCTGGTCATCCTTGAATTTTATGTGAGGCAGCCTAAAAATGTCCATTAACAAAATCACCTAGATGGAGAATTCTGGATCAGAAAGAGTGCACAGCTGAAGATTTTTAAAATGCATTGCAAAAAAGCCTTTCAGAATGGACACCTTGATTTATGCATCCATCTTTGATGTAGGGTTGATAGGATTATGATACAGGGTGTGGGGAAGGGTTAGAATTTAGATAACCCCCAGTAAAAATTTCAATGCACCCCAAGTTTAAAGAGTATCCAAGCTCTTGTCTATAAAGTTAAACAATTAAAATCATAGACAACAAGATAGTAAGGTATAGTGAGAGACTATTATTTAAGGGAACATGGGGAGTTACAGAGTTCTTCAGCCACAAGCGTGGGGAAAACACGTGTCAGAGTTTAACAGAATTTATATTGTTTAGCTAAATAAGCAGAAACAGAAAAGATAACAGGGAGCTCCCATCATAAGGAGAGGTTCATGAGGGAAAAAGTCTGGAGCCTGCCCCCACCCCAGCCATTAGCCTTACCTTTCTGGAAATTCAGAGATCCTTCTGCAGCCCAGCCATGTGGGGAAAAGACTGGCTTCTTTTAGGGAAGTTAAGTTCTCCCCAGGTTAGTCAGAGAGACAGCTTATTGGTTCATATTTGACCAATCAGTTTTAGCACCTAGGTTGTATCTCTAACTAGACACCTCCCCCTCAAGAGGAGGCGTGGAAGGTGAGGGGTGGTCCCTGCAGATGCCTGACCATCACAGGGTGGGGTTAAAATCTACACAAACAGCATTCCCAAGTGTCTCTTTTGACTCTATACTATCATTCCTTATTTCCTAAACTTTATCTTTTGATTCAAAATACTACAGGTGGTCAGCAGTGACCAGAACATGTGCATCAAATGGTGCCACAGTTTCTTAATGAGATTATTTGGGAATGTTCTTATTTTTGAGATATGCTTGAAAGTTGCTAGGTTGTTTTGATGTTGAAGATATAAACCTATTTGTTAAATTTTCTTGCTTTTCATTAATACTGTTTGGGTTTTAATTTAATTTTAGGGCTAGACTAGAATTCTACTTCTGTGATTCACTTTGGCTTTTACCTTTATATCTCACTATTTAGTTTGCATAATAGAAACCAAGTAAACTCAATCCCATTTGTTTAGTTTGTATGATAGAAAAATGATAAACAAAATTCCATATATAGTCTAATCTCCGCTTGCTTGATTTATAATGCTTGGTTTTCCCAACAAGTCAAAGGAGCATTAGAGATTGAATCTTTGATAAGATTAGAGTTTCAATAGAAACTAATACTAAAATTGGCTTTCAGAATATGTATTTACCCAGTTATCTTTAATTGATCTGCTATAAGAATGAGAAAGCAAATTAGAGATGACATGACAATGCATAAAAGTCAAAGGAGAGAATAAAATAAAGTGATGAAACAGGATGCACATGTTTAGTCCTTTTTATGTGGGAATTCATCAGTGACATATTCATTCCCTTAAAGCGAACCTTGGCTTCCAAATAAAAGGAGAAAGTTTTCAGAATCTTGGTTACATTTTCTTTCCACAGGGAGGGGGTTCTATGTACATCACTTGCTATTTTCTTGTTGGAGAGCTTAGGGAAAGTTCTCAAGCAAGCAGCATAAGCAAAGGCCTAATTATGCCAACAACAGGGTAAAGATAGGAACAAAATTAATGAGGTGAAATTTCTCCAGTGCTGTATTGTTGTCCTTTGCTAAATAAAGCTTTATAGGTGGGTGTTTCTTTTGTAGTAAGACATATATAGGGGAGAAGGTAAGAACATAAAGTTAAGAATCACAGGGCTGGAGAGATGGCTCAGCAGTTAAGGCACTTGCCTCTGGTGCCTAAGGCCCCAGGTTCAATTCCCCAGTACCCACATAAGCCAGACCCACAAGGTGGTGGCCCAGGTTATCTCTCTCTCTCTTACTCTCTTTCTCTCTCTCTGTTTGAAAATGAATAAATAAAATATTTTTTAAAAAAAGAATCACACAAATAGAATTTCATCAGTTTCTCCCAGCCAAATGTAAAGCTCATCAATTTATCTTCATCTCAGTTTACTTACCTCTGAAATGGGAGAGCAATATCTATCTCAATGAAGAGTATGAGAAGATAGTGATGCATGCAATGCTTAAGTATGTATAAATGCCTTAGGCCTTAGAGAATATCCATATTATTTTCACTTTTGCTTCGCTATTTTTCAGACTAATACTCTATCATTGCAATACTCTGGTTATTGAGTCAGTCATTTATAAGAAATGGTATTAGCATTCTATAAGATTAAAATTTTCTATATGTATCATGTCTCAATAACTTGAAAATGATTTTTACTATAGTCAGAATGTTTTTTTCTTAAATCAGTTAATGGAAGATTCTTACTAACAATTCTAAGATTTTAATAAAACTGTGTCTTTGTTAAGAATATCATACAAATCTAAGCATTTCTATAATCCATTCATTAATATTGCTTTAACATAAAATAGATCAGTGGTTACCAAAAGTAGATGATATTCAAAAATCACTTGGGAAACTTTTAATATACTTTGCATCCGACTTCATATCCCAGACCTTGTGATGACAGCTCCCCAATATATTATCTATATTACGACAGGGAAGGATTTAAGTTTTCAGACTAATGTGGCAACTACTCAAAAATTTGAGTCGTTTTTTTTTAAAAAGTTACTACTTTATTACATTTAGGAAATTAACTCTGTCCTCTCATAGTACCTAAAATATGCTATATTTGAGGGTCATTTATCAGAAATCCTTGAGAACTAAATGCATTTCTATTTTCTATTTTTGTAACATTTTAGTCCTTAAAATATTATAGTCAAGGTTCCTTCAAAAAACAAGTGTCCTTACATTCTTAATTCACTCAGCAAAGGGAAGATATAGCTTTATGTGGACTCATGAGTTGGAACTCACATAACTTCTCAGGGAGCCAAAATATTCCTTCCTGTTCATGTATTAGAAATTTGAGGAGATGGCCTTCTGATATGTTTTTGGTTATCTACTTATTTAAAAGTTAACTAAGTTCTGAAAAACAAGATGCAAGTGTGGTTGTGGGAGACAGATGAGAAATAAATTCAGTGACTTGAAATTTGGGGTTTGCTCCATTCCAATCTTCATAACTCTTTCTTCAGTGTTGAAAAATTAAATAGCAAAAAGGACTAAGTAGATAGTATATGGGTGAAGTAGACGGAGACTTTTTCCACGTGTTATTTTTCATTGAATAAGTCAAAAATTTCCTGCTTCATAGATAACATACATAATGATCGTCAACTTTTGATTTAGCTGAAACCTTAGGTCTCTTGGTAGAGTTTTATTTTCTTTTTCAATTTTGATAGGGACATGTACCCAACAAATATTTCATTTTCCTCTTATCTCTACTTTAAGAAACTGACGGTGGCAGTGTGCTGACGAATGGCAGCCAACACTGCATTTCAGTATCTGGAGAGAGCAGGGAGCTGGCGAGGATGCTGACTGATGGGGGAATTCATTTTCTATCACAGATGAAAAAGCCATTGCATGGCTCAATGCGACAATGAAGGAAAGAAGACTCAGTGATCCTGGATCTGATGTCTTTTCCCAAAGGAAGCTCCATATATTCTAAGAGCTGGGAATTAATGGGAAGTATTAAAACCATACAGTTCAGACTTTGCTTTCCTTGCCCTTTTCTGAAAATGCTATTTGCAGGTAATTAATGATTTCAAACACAATAATCATAGTTATATGATGTTTATCTCTGGTGATGTCATGCATCACTTTTTCATGTTTAAATAAAAACATGATTTTTAATTTTATGCATTTTTAGTTTATACTTGACTGAGTTTTAGTTAAAATATTCACTAGAAGTTTATCTAGAGTCATCAATTATCAGAGTTGCTCTTTTTTTTGAAAAATATGTTTTGTGTATTTTGTAGATAAAAATTGAGCTATGGCCCTAGTTAGTGGTGATGTCCAGATTGGAGCACAGAATTCCTGAGTGTGAGTCTGGCGTTGTTGCTCTGTCCTGAAGCCACCGACTTGTTTGTGAGTTTCCTTTTAGGCCTGGGAAATAAGATTCAATGTATACAAATTCCTGATGTAAAATTTTCCATGTGTTTATTCTGTAAGGAAATAACCTGTTTTGGAACTTCATTAAACTTCAAAAAAAAACAAAAAAAAACCCTCCTGGTGTGGGAGCATATCCAGACACATTGTCCTCCTCAGCAACAAACAACAAAGAAAAAAAAAACTGGCTACTTCTTGTACAATACATAACCCTTTACCCCATCTGGTCCAGCAATCCCACTGAGGAAGGGCCCAATGGATTGGGGATAAGGAGGAGGGAAATGGGGGTACCACCACAAGGCTTGCTCATACAATGTATCTAATTATTAACAAGTAAATTTAAAAAAAATAAAACATCTCCCTCTATTTGTATATTTTCTTTGCATGAGAACAGCCAATAGAAGTAGTTTTCTTTTAACTTAATAGATTTATAAAACTATTTTATCACTTTGTGATGGGTCAGACAGCTCCAGAGATACCATCCCTTGAGTGGGAGGTATCTATCTAGAGCTAAAACCTAGATGCTAAAACTGATTGGTAAGACATGAACCAATCAGCTGTCTCTCTGACTCACCTGGGGAAAACTTAAATTAACTTTTCTAGAAAAGAGGCTCTCTCCCCCACATGCCAGGCTAGCAGAAGGACCTCTGAATCTCCTGACCTTAGGAAGGTAAAGCCTACAGATTTTTTCCTTCATGAAACTCTCCTCATGATGGGAGCCCTCTGTTATCTTTTCTTCTGCTGCTTATTTAGCTGAACAGCATAAGTTCTGTTAAACTCTCTAACAAGAGTTTTCCCCACTCTTGTGGCTGTAGAAATCTGTAACTCCCCATGTTCCCTTAAATAATAAAGCCTCCCACTCTACCTTATTATCTTGTTGTCTATTATTTTAATTCTTTAACTTTGTAGACAAGAATCCAGGGACACCTCAAATTTTGGGGTGCATTAGAATTTTGCTGGACATTATCTAAATTCTAACCCCCAGCTCACCCCATTTCAACTTGATTAAAATCGGGATTTTTTTTTTGTAACACAAATGACTATCAAAACATGTTACATGTTCAAATATAATTTTACCTTATAGTGTTAGTGATAAAGCATTCCAATAATTTTTTGGATTTTTTTCTTTATTATTCATAAATTATGTACATTGAGTGAGCAAATAAAGTGTTGGTATACCCAGTTCCCTTATTTCCCTCTTCCCTGTCCCCAATCAGCTGGATATCCTCCTCAGTGGGCAGACTGGATCAATCTATGGGGTAGGAGGTTATGGATAGCCTAGGAGTCAACCTGGTTCCACCCCCCATTGTATGTTGTTACTGAGGGGGGCAATGTCTCTGGATATTCTCCCCCACCATGGCTCTTACAATCTTTCTGTCCCCTATTCTGTTCAGTTCCCTGAGTCATGGTGGGTGAGTACTAAGGCTGCTTTATTGTTGAGGTCTTAGGTGCCTCTATACTTATGCTTTAGGTTGTGTTGAAGATCATTGGTGTCTGTCTCACTGGCTTGTTCTGGGTTGACTGATTGGCTGTGGTTATAAGTCTCTTGCTTATTCCACCATTCTCTGTGGGGTTCCATGTGGATCCTCCAAGGTAGGTCTGGGGTGGCTCATCTCTTGCCAGGATGTCAGCCATTGGCCTGTGGCTCTTTGGTAGGGTTGGAAAGACCACAGCTCTCTTGTTGCACTTTGAAAATTTCAAGCAGAATCTCCATCAGAGAGTGAGATCAGTATAGGTTAACTGAGATACACATTCCTGAATTGTCTAGATTCTATTGTTAGTAGCCTCTTTGTAAACTCTTGTAAAGTGAATTTCTCTTTGGGGTCCCAAGATTTTGGTTCCCAGTGCATTTCACCCTGAAATCCCAGTTCCAGTGAAGGACTCCCCCTCACTGAGTGGATTACTTGGCCAAATTAAAAGCTGTTGATTGCCTCCCTGAGGCTTTGGCTCTTCCATTGCACTAGTGCTCCTTTCTTGGTTCGCTGTTCTTTCCCAGTAGGAAGTGTGTTCAGCCACTCATGGTGGCAGACTGAATTTCATATCAGTGGTCTCTGTTTACTCCAGCTGTCATTGACCATCTTCCTCTGGCAGCTTATGCAGTCAGTGCCTTCCAGCACTGCTCTAACTACCATCTGGGGGCTGGTTACGATTCTGGGTCTCACAGGGTCTCTCAATGCTGATAGATGGATTTCTGTGGTTTCTTCAGCAACAGGATCTTGCCTCAGGCCTGGGGTGGGCATTGAAGAGCTTTGACAGAATCCTGTCATGTTTATGGGACCTCATGGATTACTTTGGTCAACAGCTCAGTGAGGGAAGGAGCTGATGACTGGGACCAGGGTGTGTCAGACTGATTGATTTTTCACAGGCTTAGGCTCTCACCTTCTATTCACGGCCCCTCTTGCCAGATGACTCCCACTCCTTGTTCCTTAGTTTACATTATGCACATGAAGATTTTATTTTGAGCCAGTTTTGGTTCACCTTCATGTTTAAGTCACCCCCCCACCTTTTCTTACCCCTCTTTCACAAACTCTCACTTCTCTGGACTGTCTTGCTTAGAGTTTACTGTTAACCTGGTTAGGAACCACATATGAAGGATAATATGCAGTGTTTTCTTTTGTGAGTTCACTTAGTAAGATATGCTCCAAGTCAGACCATTTTTCTTTAAATTTTGATATGTCATTTTTCCTTTCAGCTAAGTAAAATTCCATGATGTAAATGTACCATAGTTTTGCTATCCATTCCTCCATGATTGGGCATTTGTGTTGATTACAATTCTTGGCTATTATGAATTGAGCTGCTATAAACATAGTTGTACAAATGTTTCTGTATTGAGGTGTGTCATTTTGCGGGTAGATGCCTAGAAGAGGGATAACTGGGTCCACTGGTAGCACTATGTCCATTTTGTTCAGGAGTCTCCACAGTGCTTTCCATAACAGCATTCCAACATTTCTAAAGTTTGAAAGACATTGATGCAATGCTGCTACAAGTTACTAACACATACACATTAAGATCCTCAGAAATAACTACCATCAAGCTTACTGGAGGAGTTAAAGGTAATAAATAATCTATTTGTGACTATGTTTCAAATGGTTATATATACTCACTGGTAAATAATTGACAATACAAAAACATTTTTCAAAATTAATTTTAATATTAATAGAAGTATATTTGATATTTGGGGCCTTTATTTTTACTTTCCGTGTCTTCTTCTTGACTGTGTAATTGTGACATCATACCATGAGCATTTCCTTCATGTTATTACATCTTGTTTGAAACTGTTATTCGTTTTCCAAATAAACTGCTATTAAACACATCAAGTAATTATTAAAAGTTTGCTTAATTTTTCAATTATTATGAAGTATTTGTTTTCTCTTTTTAAAAATATAGTAGGGAAACATTATTTTGCCAAGTCTTATCCAAAATTTAGAATTGGTGCTTTAAGACAAGTTCCTATAAGTGCAATTATTTGTTCAAAAGATACAAATGAGAAAACATTACAAATTCTTATGTGCTTATATAGCTATATACATACATACATGTATTCTTACAGTAAAGTATGCTTATTCTAATAACGTATATTGTGTATATCTTTAAATTTTGTTTATATAAATACACATACTCAGAACCTGTTTATTCCTTTATGAGGAGTAGGTCCATGGAATTCTAAATTTCATAGACGCATGGTAAGCATTTTGTATTATAATTTTTATCTTTCTGATTTGGCTAATAATGGGGTTGTAACTAACTCTTATTGTGATTTACATTTATTTGATTATTAGATCAATTTTGA
Source organism: Zapus hudsonius (assembly GCA_004024765.1). NCBI lineage: Eukaryota > Metazoa > Chordata > Mammalia > Rodentia > Dipodidae > Zapus > Zapus hudsonius. Next base: position 159,501 of record PVHP010000191.1, read on the forward strand.
TGTCATGTTTATAAACTAAAGATTTAATTTAAGTGTAATTGGTTATATATTCCAGAAATAAAAATTATAAAAAAAACTATGTTCTTTGCTATGATATTCAATATAACTTAGTTTACTAGTTAGGGTTCTCTAGAGGAACAGGGTTGATAGAACTGATTTTAGTAAAAAGGGGAATTTATTGGGGTAGCTCCTGACAGTCCAAAAATAGTAGTCTGTAGGTCCATGGGTGAAGGAACCAGTAGTTGTTCAGTCCATGTGGCTGGATGCTTCAGCAGTCCCAATCCAACACCAAAGGCCTGAAGGCTCCCTGGGGAGCCACTGGTCTTTAGTCTATGATGTGAGGCCAAGGAAACTGGGTTCTGATGTTCAGGAAGAGTAGGAGAGCAGGATTCCAGTGCAAGACACAACAAGCACCAGCAGCCGGGGTGGTGGGGGAGGAAGGAAGAGAGCTTCCCTTCCCCTCAAGCTTCCTTATATCCAGACCCCTTAAGAGAGGCACACCCACTCTGGGGGGCAGTGCTCACTCTGGAGGAGGGACCTCCTCTTCAGTCAATCCTTCCTGTAGGTAAACTCAGAGACCCACCCAAGATTACTATGGATTACTAAACTGGTAAATTTGGCAATAAATTTAACTATCACAAGTCCTCACTTTGCCAGTTTGACATCAAACCAAAAACTTCATACCCAGAATAAGTGTCTATTCCCACAAGGATAAAATGCTAACCTTTCCATGACGGAAGTGGTCTGATGTAGTCAACCTGACAACAGGTCATTGGCTGGTCTCCCTGAGGAATGCTACCATACATACCTGGGGCTCAGTGTTGGTTTTTGCTGCTGGCAGATTAGGCAATCAGCAGCAGCCATAGACAAATCAGCCCTCATTAATGAAGTCCATGTTGTTGGTCCCATGCATAACCTGCATCCCTGCCATCGTGGCCACTTGGTTCATGGACCCACTGGGCAATGACAGGGATGATCGAGGAAAAAGATGTTGGCCACTATCCACAGAACAAGTCACCTTCTCTGCTTGATTATTAGTCATCTTCTGATGAGGTAATCTTCTGATGAGCATTAACATCGGACACAAGTAACCTTATAAACTTTGCCCACTCAGAGAGGTCTATCCATATGCATGTTCCCCTAATGTCTTTCTCACCAGTTTTCCAATTGTGCTCTTTCCAAGTCTCAGACCATCCAGCCTAACCATTAGCCCATGAAGCAATATATAACCATATATCTGGCCATTTTTCCTTCCAAGCAAAATCACAGCCATGTGCACTGCCTGAATTTTTTCCCATTGTGAAGATTTCTCTTCACCACAGTCCTTCAGAGCTGTCCCAGAAACAGGCTGTAATGCTGCAGCTGTCCACTTCTGAGAGGTGCATGCAGTAAGTACTGTGCCATCTGTGAACGATGCATGGCTGATGGCAGTTTGGCTATTAGAACCTTGCTGGAGCTGTGTTTTTGGAAGTGGGCTTATTGGGGTTATATCCAGCTTCTCCTTGCCACTCCTCTTCACCACCTGCTGTGGTGTTCTCTGCTCATGCCATCATTTTCCCTACCATGATGTAGTTTACACTGGAATCTTTGAACCATAATAAGCCTATTCCTCAAATCAGCTTGCTTTTGGTTGCATTCTTGGTTACATACAGCAAGGAGAAAGTTGAATGCAACACCTAGATTAAGGGAGAATAAAAATAAAAACATTAAATACATTATTGTATAATTAGAAAACTACTACTTTTCACTGTATTTGTTATGTTGGTCAGATTTCCCCCCCAGAATTAAATGAAGCCTCAGGAACTGGGCCTTAAATTTATGAAAAGTCTGCTTTCCTTGATTCTTATTTTCTATCTTGCTTTTGACTTTTTTCAGCACATTTTTTACATTGTGGGTTTCAGACCATTTTCCAATAGTATTCGGGTCTTCTGGCTCAACCATATTCAGGAAATAGCAGGTGTTAATGTAGCCATTTAGTTTCTGTTCAAAATCTGCTCTTTCTGGGTACAGAAAGATGTAGACTAAATCCCATTTTCAGTGTTTATTACCTCTCAGAATCTGTGAGCAAGCATCTTTCCTGCTCTTTTTACTTGTCTGTCTTGTCTATTGGCTATCCATTTTCTATTGTTGTCTCAGCTTGGCTGCCAATGGTACATTTCTCAGCCATTTAATAACTTTACTTAGACAGATTTATAAGAAGCCAAGTGCTGTCAAGTCCCTGAGATGTATAGATTGAGGCATTCTTCCTATTCTCCACCGCTTCCAGCTTCACAGTGTAAGTCTGTCTCTTTAATAGCACTTTGGTCTTAATAGAGTGTGTCTCTCAGGGTCCAGCATTTGCTGCATTGTTAGAGCATGGCCGATGCTCATCTCTTCTGAGCTGGACGGCAGTTAAATAGGAGCAATTTATTTCTGCTGATGTCAATATCACATTTCATGAACCCAAACCTCATTACATGCTTTTTTTCAAATTACCTAGCTTGGCTTTGTAAGGGCATTTTGTATTTCCCACAGATCATTCTTCTAGATTTGGAAAGAACCTTTGTTACAGTTCTGATTGGTATAGTAGGGTGCCATTTAGGGTGAAGGTGAGCAGGACTTCTGACTATTGAAACTGCACTTTATGGGCTCAGTAACAAGGATAGTGTTTCTAGAACTTCTAGCTCACCATGTAATGGAATACGGCAGACACATTTAGAAGTTTCACAAAATATATAAGACTGGAAATATATATATTTTTCAAATGGAATTTCTGAAAGACATCTAAGGGGAAATTGCCAATACTAAGGGCATGACTTGGTGGGACTTGTAATTCTGGGGACAAGTACATTTTTTTCCTCCTAAGCTTGTCTATGTTCAATTTTGCCCTCTATCATTTCAAAGTCTGGGCTAGGAAGATGGCTCAGTGGTTAAAGGTGCTAGCTTTCATTTCAAAGTGAGCTTAACTACAATAACTAAGGATATTCTTTGATTTGCCAACTATTTTCACATGGGTTCAGAGCTAGGGTTAATTTTAAATTTTTAACAAGTTGAGGTTGACACTGGTCACAAGGATAATCTTTTATGATAAGTGAACATTGCAGGAAATTCAAATTTTGGTTTCATTTACTAAAGCTTGATTGGAAAACAGCCACACACTGATTTTCCTATGAAGTCTGTGGCCATTTTAGATGCCACAATGCCATTGTTCTATTGCTATGACAATGACCATTTAGCGTACAAAGTCTAAAACATATGCTTTCCTGGCTTCTTACAAAAAAAAGTTGCTATTTTTTCTCTATAAAGCAGTAGTAGACAAACAAGTAAATATTCTTTTGTCAGTTATGTGACTTAGAAGAAACTGATAACTAGAGCTACAATGTCAGGGATGAACCTTGGCCGAGATAAATTTCATAAAGGAGATGATTTATAGAAAATTACCAAGTTTCTTTGTTCTGTCTCCCAGTATTTCAGTGTCCTGTCAATAAACAGCTATTTTATTATTATCCTACCTGTGTCGTTCTATTGGGTTGATCATGTGGTACTAACATAATTTATAGAAAGTACAAAGAAACAACTTAGAGTGCATAAAGTCCTGGAGTGATACTTGAGTGATATGGAATTTAATTTAGAGATACCTATGACTTAGCTGTATGCATTTGAACGTTTGCAGAATGTACTTGGGTAAGGTTTGTTTTAACTTGGAAGTTTTGATTGTGTATATCACAAAATATGGGATGAAAACTTACTGTACTTGAATTTAGTAAATATATGAATTATTATTAAGTAAATGTGTAGAGATTAGGTCCCATGGGTGCATCAGTATCAACTAGTACAAAGAGATGTTAAAAATTTAGTTTTAAATTATGCATAACTGAGGATATGAAGTGAAAAACCAAACCATCCCTCTACACCATGCCCCTGAAGGGTACTTTTTATTGTAATAAATATTTATGATTTGTTTCATTTATGGACTTTTCTTACACTTTTTGGCTGGGAATGAACTTGGATTTTTGTGACCAAAAAAAAAAGTCCATGTATAACACATGCAATAAATGCTTTGCTTTGTAATTACTTACATTCACTATATCTTATTTGTGTGCTGCTATAGCTTCTTAGATAGAATATGTATTTTTTAAAACTTCTATAATAGAGTAAAAGCATCAGGGGAGTGGTGATATTAGACTTAGGCTTGCCTTTATATACTTGGGATATTGAAAGTAGTCTTCAGAGATCAAGTAGGTATGGTAATACAGAAAAGGAGAGGAAGTGGAGATAGCAGAAAGATTAGCAGGTGGAGAGTGGATGAAGCAGGGACCTTTCCTAAGTCAATCTTCTGATTCTGTCGGCCAGTGTGAGACCATGGAATTCTAGCTCTAAAGTAGATGGAAGTATGGAGTCTATATTCATCAAAATGAATAGGGGAACTTTTTAAAAGTTACAGAACACTCTGTAATGGAAACAATCACTTACTCTTAAGAACTTGACCCCTTTTGAATCTCTGCAGTTTCTCTCAATGTAAAAAAATAATGAATGAAGCTATTGACAGCAGTAATCTATGGGTATTAAAACAAATGGTTTGAAGGGGTTTTGAGAGGCACACCACATGTATTAAATAAAAGAATAGCAGTTTACTCTTCACTGGGTCCTATGACCTCTCCAACCATGCCCCCCCCCAATTATGGTACCACTATAGAGTGGACCTTAAACTGGATCAGAAAGCTATTGATTGCATTCATAACAGTTGTGCCATTATTATACCAGCAGGTGCACCCTCCCTGGCATGTTGGTATTGTAGCATCCAAAGCTAAACAAAACTGTTGGTGATAATTTTCCCCCAGCATGGTGCATTCTGGTACTATGAAAGACGGCCAGCAGGTGGGGTGCTTCCAGTCACTTCCATATAGATTTCTCCTTTTCTACAGCCAAAGCATGCAGTGTCTTCAGCCATAAGGACTAGCTCTGACATGCAACCAACAACAATGACCAGAAACTTTATCATTTGTGGGGCCTTGGGGGCCTCATTGTCTATTAATTCATGGGGAAGTAAAGCACCGTTAGAATTTGATTTTCACATAACTACCTTGTGCCTATCCTCTCCCAAGCAGGGTGACTGCATTTAAACTCTACAACTTCTGACTTTATTGTTCTCTCAGATGTTCTTAACAATATGTAAGATATTCACAGTTTAGCATAACATAACAAAATCATTTAATGGAGGATGAGAGGATTTCATCAAGCCTACCGTCATCTATTCTAAGTGCCTGTGTCTCTTGAACAGCTAAGCATATAGTGAAAAAGAAACCTTACCAAAGGTCAATACAGCATGAAATGACTTCACCAGTTTTATCAAAAAGAGTAATGTTGAGTACACGGGCATGGGTAGGAAACACAATTTCAATCAGCCCTTCATCATCATGTGTCATTCCACTTTTTCATCCTTCTATCCTGCTGCAGCTGTAGGGAAGCTCCATAGTCTCAGCAGGGCCAGTTTTCACTCTGTGTGATCTTGATCATCATAGTCTCCTATGCTGAGTCATTACTAAGGACCCTGTCTTCATACCAAAATTTTCCCTTCCCCTTTATTAAAGGTCAGGCCTGTGGACTATCTTCTCTCACTTCTACCATTTTTTTAACTTCCTCCCCAACTGTCTAATTCTTCCCATGAGTTCTAAGAGTTCAGATGTCAGGAAGGGTCCTTTGTCACAGATTTCAATTATACTCTTTCCCTTTTGCTCCATAACCCTAAGAAACAGCAAGCCAATACCTCCATCCCATCCTCTTCTTCATCCACTTGAACTGGCTACTTAGCTTCATGTTTCTTTCTCATTGTAACTACTTCCTTACAAAAACAAATTATTTATTTATTTATTTATTTATTTATTTATTTATTTATTTATTTATATAGTTAGTTCATTAGTTATTTTTGTTTTCTGGGCAGCCATCTTGGCTTCAGTTGTATTTCTTATCACACAGTGCTGGGACAACACAGCTATTGGGCCCCAGCCTTGTGCTAAATTTTAGAATATGGAATAAAGCCAGGCATGGTGGCACACACCTTTAATCCCAACACACCTTTAATCCCAGGAGGCAGATAATAGTTGATAAGCCTTCATCCTGTTTGTTGATACTTTGCTCTGCTGTACTCTGCTGATTGGCTCCCACCAAAATGTTTGAGTCTTATTGCTTGAGAGAAATAGGCTGAACAATGCAGCTTCGGGTTATAAAAGGTTTTTGGGTGCTAGAGTGATTTGAGATTTGCGTGACATTTCTCCTGGTCACATGTGTCTGTCCGACCATATGCCTCACCTCTCCCTGATGGAGCCCTTTCTCCTGCTGGCCGGTGAGACTTGGGCTACCCACAGGGGGCCAGGGGCTGCAACCTCCCCAACACACAGCTACATCAATGGTTTGGTGACCATCACCTCTCATGAATACTACCCTTTAGTACTGAAACTAATTCCCTAATATTTGAAATATTTCTAGGGCATTCTCATACTCATGTGTGGGTGTTCTTATCAGGGATGCATGACATTCCATACCACATAGAGGAAGACAGCCATCCAGGGATTCCCCAGAAAACTCCACTGTCAGACAGCTAGGACTTGGTTGCATGTCTTATCACTTATTGCATCCCAGGAAACCACCACTGTAACAAGGAGGTCAAGTGATCCCATATGCACACAATCCTTTATAAAACAAAATTGAGGACCAGGCAGCTCCATGCTCTTCTCTTTCCCTCCCATAATTCCGTGCAGGCAGCCAGCCCTCTCCATTGACTTGGAGGCTCCAAACCCTGTTTTTTTTTTTTCCTTCCTCCATCCCTACCCAACCAAACTTTTGTGCAGTGTGATGGTTAGGTTCCCTGTTCTGTGTGTGTGGTGTTGGTGATGGGTTTTTTTCTCTGCTCGAACCTGTGAACAGAACTTCCCTTCAATCTGTAGTTTCAATAAATACTCCCCTCCCCCAAATTGTGCCTGGTTTGAAGATTCATCCCAGTGGCGTATGGCTGACTAGCATGCAGAAAGCCAGTCCTCTCAGGTGGTCCAGCTGCTCTGCACCCTCCTCTTTCCCTCCTCCACCCCCACCCATCCTGACTTCTGGGCATGTACCAGGCCTCCTCTTTGACCTCAAGGCTCTGAACAATCATCATATACTCCTCACCCCCACCCAGCCACTGGTGACCTCTGCATTTCTCTCTCCTTTTGTTCCCACCCAGACCTTCCTCCCCATCAGACCCCTACCAGTGATTCAGGGGCATCTGTTCCCCATCCTGTCACCCACTCTTTCAACCTTCCAGACACTTTCCAGAGGTTCTGATAGACTGTGCTTCTCTCTCACTCAGCTCACTGCCCAGCCATCCACACTTCTGCCCTGACAGATTACTCCTAGTGATTCTGGCAGGCTCTCCTATAGCCCAAGCTCCTGGACCTGGCAGCTTTCCTCTCACATAAGCCCACAGGCCTGTGGCTCTCTCCATGCATTCTCCCCAGGTCTTTGGATACCCTCTCAACAGCCCCAGAGCTTTCTCCCCAGGATTCCCACCAGCTCTATAGACCCCTGTCCTCATGCCTGCTTCCTTCCCCTAGACCCCTGCTCTCCCTGATTTCCTCCTCCCACAGATCCTGGAGGTCCTGCAGCCTTCCTCATCCTACAGACTTTCCACCAGCTTCTACAGCATCTGTACCCTGGCCCAGACCAGGAAGTCTCACCACGGACAGTTCCAGCCCACACAGAGATACAGAACTAGACATAAAAGGCCACTGCCCACACCACTGAGCTACAGGGAAATGAAGGGAAAGCAGCCGTGACTCAGCTACCTCCAGCCTGGTCTGAACATTCCTAAGAAAGCCCATGAGATGTGCTGTTTGTGTGAGAGGGAGGAAGCTAGTCAATAGAGTATGGGTGGAAGGTGCTCCTTGTGGGCTCTGCATCTTCCCATAAAGGGGGAGGGTAGAACCCAGCCTCATGAGCTACAGGATCTGGTCTGTCTGGGCTGGGAGCTCCAGGGAACACAAATGGGAAGAGCATCTGCAGTTTCCTTGGTGGGGGAGGAGGCCTGCACAGTGGCACACAGCAGGAGCATTCAGGTTCAGGGAGTTCCATCCTCAAAAAAAACCAAAAAGAGCAACAGGTGTATTAAGGCCTAGAACTCCAGGGAACACAAAAGTGAACAGCACCTGAAGTTCCTCTGGGGTGAGAAGACCAATGGTGGCAGCTCACAGCCTAACTATTCAGGAGAAGGATCTTCTAATCTGGTGAATGATAGAACAGACCTGGGCACAGAATGCCTCAGACAGGAGAGATACTGGTTGAGTTTAAACCTAGTGGCCTAACATTATTCCAGACAGAACATGTCAAATGACAATACTAAAGGGCCTTGCTCTAATTCCAAATTGAGATCAAAAGCTCCCTCTCAGGAACTTGATAGAGGTATTAATGGGAGATATCAAAACCCACCCTTCTGGAATAAGGAGGAGGGAGAGGAGCAAGTAAACCTTCTCTGAATCACCCTGAACCCCTGTAGAAACACACAATGGTTTCTATACCCAGAGTAGATCTTGGACCCCCATATTATATTGTATACCATATACTAATCCAGAATAGCAAGCATACCCATAACCTCTGCAACTAACACATCTGTGGTTACAACACTAACCCAAACACAAATAGCACATAGAACAGAACAAGCCTGGCAAACCCATCAAAATATTGTACTGGCTCACACAATAAGAAAACAAGATCCTTTTCAAGAAATGGGCAGAAACCAATATAAAAAAAAAAAACACAGCATACAGGCTGAGACTTCCCAACCTAATATACCTAGTCCCACAATTGAAGAGGTCAATGAGTTTACAAGGCAGACAAAACTGCAACCCCCAAATGAAAAGAAAATAAATTCTGGTCATAACTGCAATGAGATCATGACCAGGATGATGGCTGAAATGGAAGCTGTCAAAAAGGTAAATGAAATGAAACTCAACAATACTAGCATAGACTTAAGACTGAAACCAATGGAGAAATACTTCACTGATGTGAAAAGCACACTAACTGTATTTAAGGTGAACCAACTATGGGAGGAGCTGGACAATCAGCTATTGTGTTTGATGAGGACTTACCCAAGCTCAAAAACAACTTCCAGGAGACATTATCAAAATCAAAAGTAGACTGGAAATTGGAATATGCCAGAGAAATGGAGAACATGTATAAAAATATAACAGAAACCAAAAATCAGAGGTTTTAAAAGTCTCCTTTGAATCACTCAGTCCCAGAGTTAATAACCTGGAAGACAGATCCTCTGACTTTGAAGACAAGATGGAAGAAAATACTAGGGACTCCATAGGCTTCAAAAGTTTTAAAAATCATGTGTGCAAAATATGAGGGATCTGTGGGATACCATAAAGAGATCAAATCTCAGGATAATGGGCATTCTAGAGGGAGAAGAAATCCAGGCCAAAGGCATAGAAAATATTTTAAACAAAATTATACGAGAAAATGTTACTTATCTTACAAGAAAAATACTGATTCAGATACAAGAAGCTCACAAAACCCAAAACAGGTAAGACCAAAGAAGGGACCCTACAAGATATATATCTTGGTTAAAATGCTTCACATAGAAAGCAAGGAGAGAGTGCTCAAGGCAGCAAGAGAGAAACAGTGCATCACTTATAAAGGCAAACCCATTAGACTTATATCAGACTTCTCAATAGAAACTATGAAGGCCAGAAAGGCATGGAATAATACTCTTTTACCCCTAAAAAACTGTGGATTCCAACCTAGGCTACTGTACCCAGCAATGCTGTCCGTCTTAATAGATGGAGAATTAAAAGTGTTCCTGGAGAAAAGCCAGCTCTATGATTTTATGAACACAAAGCCAAACTTACAGAGAATACTAAGGGACATGATCCACACAGAAGAGACAAGCAACCTACATCAGGAATATAATAGAGAACAAACATGGTAATCCTAATTGGTTGGCCAATAATAACTTGGGAGACATCAACCCCCATAAACCTCCAACATGGCAGAGCTTAAGGCAAACCTCACAGTTATAACTCTAAATATAAAAGGACTCAACTCTCCTATAAAAAGGCACAGATTAGCAGGGTGGATCATAAAAATGGACCCTTCCATCTGCTGCCTTCAAAAACTACACCTCATTTCTAAAAAAAGAAATCTCAGAGTGAAAGATTGGAAAACAATTTTTCAAGCAAATGGAAATAAAAAGCAAGCAGTATTTGCTACATTAATATCTGACAAAATAGACTTTAAAACAAAATCAATTAAAAAGGTCAATGAAGGTCACTCTTACTCATCTAGCGAACTATCCAAAAAGAAGATATCACTACCATAAATTAATATGCACCAAATTCAGATGCACCACAGTTCATAAAGCAAATTTATTCAAAAACAACATAAATAGACTCTAATTCTATCATAGTAGGATACGTTAATGCACCACTATCATCTCCAGACAGATCATTCAAACAGAAGTTCAGCAGGGAAATAACGGAGCTCAACAACACCATAGACCAACTAGATCTGACAGATTTATATAGAACATTTCATCCCAAGGACAAAGAATATACATTCTTCCCAACAGCCCATGGAACATTCTTAAAAATAGATCACATATTAGGTCATAAAACATCCCTCAACAAATTAAGGACGTTTGACATAGCCTTCTGCATCATATTAGATCCAATGTGTTAAAATTAGAAATTAATAATGGGAGGGGCGACATAAGCTATATCAACTCCTGGCTTAAGAACAATAAACTCTTAAATAATGAATCTGTCATTCAGGAAATTAAAATGGAAATAAAAAACTATCTAGAAGTAATGATAATGAAAACACAGCATACCAATGGGACACTATGAAGGTAGTTCTAAGGGGGAAATTCATAGCACTAAATGCCTTCATAACAAAGAGATCTCAAATCAATCATCTAACTATCCAACTCAAAGCACTGGAAAAAATAGAACAATCCAACCCTAGGAGCTCAAGGCAAAAAGAAATAATTAGAATTAGAACTGAGATTAATGAATTAGAAATGAATAAAACAATTTAAAAAATGGATAAAACAAAGAGTTGGTTCTTTGAAAAAATAAATAAGATTGACAAACCCCTGGCCAATCTAATTAAACAAAAAAGAGAGAAGGCCCAAATCACCAAAATCACAAATGAAAAGGGAGAAGTCACAACAGACCACAATGAAATTGGAAGTATCATCAGGTCAAACTTCCAAAACCTCTACTCCAAAAAATTGGAGAACCTGGAAGAAATGGATGAATTCATCAACACTTAACAACTATCAAAGCTTAACCCAGAGCAGATAAAGCTCCCCAATAAACCTATCACATACATGGAGTTTGAAAATGTAATCAAGAACCTCCCCAAAATGAAAAGTCCAGAACCAGATGGATTCTCAGCTGAATTCTACCAAACTTTTATCATAGAACTGAAACCACTACTTCTGAAGGTTTTTCCAGGCTTACAAATATAGGGGAGGCTTCTAAACTCCTTCTATGAAGCTAGTATCATCGTAATCCCCAAACCAGACAAAGAATCAACAAGAAAGGAAAACTACAGACCTGAATCCCTCTGATGAACTTAAATGCAAAAATCTGGAAAAAAGTCCTACAAAACTGGATACAAGAGCACAAGAAAGATATTACCCACCTAAATCAAATTGGCTTCATCCCTGGAATGGCAGGGTGGTTCAACATATGGAAATTGATTAATGTAATCCACCACATTAATAGACTCAACCGCAAAAACCACATGGTCATCTCAATCAACTCAGAGAAGGCCTTTGAAAAAATTCACCACTTCATATTCAAAACACTGGAAAGGTTAGGCATAGACTGCTTATACCTCAACATAATAAAGGTAATATACAAAACTCCTAAAGCCCAAATCATCCTCTATGGGGAAAGACTCAAGGAGTTCCCACTTGAATCAGAAACAAGACAGCGGTGTCCACTCTCACCACTGCTTTTCAACATAGTGCTTGAAGTTCTAGCCCAAGCAATAAGACAGGAGAAAAGCATAAAGGGGATTCAAATTGGAAAGGAAGAATTAAAACTATCCCTCTTTGTAGATTACATAATCCTATATATAACAGACCCCAAGAATAGTATCAGTAAACTCCTAAAGGTGATAAACTCCTTCAGCATAGTAGCAGGGTGCAAAATTAACATATAAAAATCAGCAGCTTTCCAGTATGCAATGATATACACGTAGAAAAAGACATCAGAGAGACTGTCCTATTTCCAAAAGCCTCAAAAAAATCAGATACCTTGGAATATCACTAATCAAGGATGTGAAACACTTGAATAATGAAAACATTAAAATGCTCAAGAAGGAAATAGATGAGAATGTGAAAAAATCAAAAGTTGACCATCTCCTGGAGAGGGAGAATTAATATAGTAAAAGTGGCAATCCTTCCAAAAGCAATTTATAGATTCAATACCATGCCAATAAAAATCCCATCCTCTTTCTTTACAGACATGGAAAAAATAATCTCAAAATTTATATAGAAGGGCAAAAGGGCTCTGATAGCCAAAGCTAAAGTCATACTACAAGGCCATAGTAATATAAACAGCATGGTACTGGCATAAAAACAGACAGACCAATGGAACAGAATTGAAGAACTTGGTCTCAGTTCAAGTAACTACAGTTACCTGATTTTTGACAAAGGCACCAACAATGTTCCCTGACATAAAGATAACATCTTCAACAAATAATGATGGACGATTTGGATTAATACCTGTAAAAAATGCTTTCACCATGCAAAAAGATGAACTCTAATGGATCAGATACCTCAATATAAGACCTGCAACCCTGAACACCCTTGAAGAAAACATAGGAGGAATTCTACATAAAATCAGAATAGGGAAAAACTTCCTGAACAAATCTCCAGTAGCCCAGGAAGTACAGCAATCACTTAAACAGTGGGATCTTATTAAGCTTAAAAGCTTCTGTACAGACAAACATACCATACTAAGAGCTAATTGATCATCATCAAACTGGGAGATGATTTTTGCCAGCTATAATACAGACAGATGTCTAATTTCTTGAACTTACAAAGAACTAAAAAAATAATAATAAGAATAAATCAAACAGCTCCCTCACAAAATGGTGCCTTGATCTCAACAGATAATTCAGAGAGGAGGAACAACAAATGGCCAATTTTCATTTAAGAAAGTGCTCCTCGTCCTTAATCATCAGGGAAATGCAAATCAAAACCACAATGATATTCCACCTTACTCCAGTCAGAATTGCAATTATCCAAAAATCCAACAACAATAATTGCTGGTGAGGATGCAGGAAAAGAAACCCTCATTTACTGCAGGTGAAAAAGCAAATTCTTTCAACCCCTATGGAAACAAATGTGGAGGCTCCTGAACAGATTGGACATAGAGCTGCCAATGGACCCAGCTAACCCTCTACTCGGCATCTACCCTTGAGATGTCACACCCTAGCATAGAACCATGTTTATTTCAGCCCAATTCATAATAGCCAAGAATTGGAATCAACCCAAATGCCTATCCCTGAATGAATGGATAACAAAGCTTGGCGCATTTACATGCTGGAATTTTACTCTGCGGAAAGACAAAACAAAATAATGAAATTTAAAGGAAAGTGGACAGATTTGGAGCAGATCTTAGTGAATTCACACAAGAACAGAAACTTAAATGCCACCTATTCTCCCTCATATGCAGTTCCTAACCAGGTTAAACTTAAACTCTTAGCAAACCTGGTAGATAAAATGAGAGACTGTAAAAGGGTTGAAGGAATGGGTGGGGAGGGGAGTGTGGGGCAATTTACACAATAAGCTGAACCAATAATGAATTATAATCATAAAATCCTTATTTCCATACAGTAAGCTCTCAAGGAAGAAGGGGGAATTGCCTGCTAAGATGGTCCGTGATTGGAATGGGAAGAAGCCTAACCCTATGAAAATGGATCAGACCTGGAACTCCCTGACCCAGTCATTGGCTCCTTCCCACACTAAACTGTTGTTCAAAAAATCCAACTAGGTCCCTAAAGCAAGTCAGAATTCTGTCAAAGCTCTTCTTGAATCCCCCACCCACCCACCCAGGCCAAAGGTAAGATCCTATTGCTGAAGCAACCACAGAAAGTCATCTCACAACATGGAGAGACCCTTCAAGATCCAGAATGGCAACCAGCCTCCAGATGGTAGCATATGCAGTGCTGGAAGGTGCTACATAAGTGGCCAGGGAAATTGCTCAATAATATTTGGAGAAAGCAGAGACCACTGATATACAATGCAGACTGTTGCCATGAAAAGGCTGAACACACTGCCTCTTGGGAGAAATCAGAGAGCCAAGAAGTGATCACTTGGGCAATAGAGGAGCCATAACCTGGGGAGGGTAGTCAACAGCTTTCAAATTGGCCAAGAAATCCACTAAGTGTTAAGGAGCCCTTAAATGGAATTGGAACTCAGGTCAAAATCCTATGGGAACCAAAAATTTGGGCCCTCAAGGAGAAACTCCCATTATTAGAGAAGTACAGAGAGGCTAATCCCAATAGAATTTCACCAAATTAGAAATGTGTGTCACATTTAAGCCATTCATATTGACCTCACTCTCTGATGGAGATACTGTTTGTTTGCATTTTTCAGAAAGCAGTGAGAGAGATGATGTCATTCCAACTCCACCAAGGAGCTACAGGCTAGGGCTGACATCCTGGCAAGAGAGGAACCACCCCAGGCTTATTTTGTATTAAATCTCACCCACCATGACTCAGGAAACTAAGTGGAAGAGGGGGCAGAAAAAGTGTAAGAGCCATGGTGGGGGAGAATATCCAGAGACATTGCTCCTCTCAGCAACAAAACACAAGTTGGGAGGGAGGGACCTGGCTGCCTCTAGTGCAATCCATAACCTCCTACCTGATGGAATCATCCAGTATGCCCACCAAGGAGGATACCCAGTGGATTGGGGACAGGGAGGAGTAATCAGGGATACAAATGTGATATTTACTAATCCAATGTATCTAATTTTGGACAATAAAAATATCAATTTAAAAAGATATTTGTCAATTATAAAACTACTTCATAAAATTAGATCTACATAGTATTGTGTTGTAGTTTCCATGTAAAATGTCTCCCATAGGCTCCTGTGTTTGAAGTCTTGGTCAGCCTCTGGTAGCACTGTTTGGAAGGTTGTGGAATCTTTAAGAGGTAGAGGCTTGCTTGAGGTGGTGGGTCATTTGGGAAAGTCCTTGAAGGTTTTTGCCTGGACCCACTTCATGTTTGCCCTCTGCTTCCTGATTGCTGACACAATGTGATAAAACAAATCTGTTTCAGGTTCCTGCTGGCATTCCTTCTCCATTATGATGGAGAGTTTGTAATCCTGGCCCTTGAGAGGCTAGAGGAAGTGTATCACTATGAGTTCAAGACTAGCCTGGTCTACATAGTGAGTCCAGGACATCCTGGGCTATAGAACAAGATCCTGTCTAAAAAAAATTAAGCAGAAAAAGAAAACTAAGGTAAAAGTTAAAGGAAAGAAAAATCAAGCATAGGAACTGTAATCCAGAAGAAAGCTTCTTTTCTCAAGCTGCTTGTTGTCAGGTACTCAGTTTTAGAAAAGAATAACATAACGAATATATATGGCATTAACAATAATTTAGATAGTTATGATATAACTAATTTAATAATATCCTTTTTCTCTACATCATGAGATGAACCAGAGTGAACTAGTATGTGCCTTTCATTACACAAATTCAGAAATATTTTGTGGAAATAACAGAAACAAATCCCACATGGCTCAAGTAGATGTTTAAGCATACAAGATAAGATCAAGTATCTGCTATGTTGAATCAAAATATCAGCAAAGCATTAGCATTAGTAGAACTCAAGTGCGCCTGACACTTGCTTAAATAAATCAGTTGAAATGATGGAGACAGTTTAAGTGTGCGGCAGCAGAAAAAGAGTCACATTATTTATTATTCTTTAATGTTATGATTTTAAGTATAAATACAATTTGGCTTTCTATTGAAATGCTAGTGCACATATTGTAAATTTGATTTCACATATACTTGTTTCTCATTGTATAATTTCTTTTAGGCCTTGAAATGCTTTTCTGCATTTTTTGGGAGGGTAATTGCCAAATATCATTTATGAATTTTTACTTTCAGTAATATATAGAAAGTAGAAAACAGTAAAGAAAATTTAGATTTTTAAAAGAAGGAAAATGACAGCTAATGAACACATTAGATATTTATAACTCTTTATTTAGTTAATTAAAAATAAAAAAAATTGTGTCTGATGGTAATAAAAAGAGTTCTCTAGGACATAGGCTGAATGGCAGGTTGCGTCTTTTTTCCTAATGAATCTCATGACTTACTGACCTAGTAGGAAGTGAACTCGATTCTGAGCATTCACATGTGCACACACACACACACACACACACACACACACACACACACACACATGCAAACTGAAAAGTACTGGATTACATGATCATGGAGACAGAGATGGCCAGAAACCTGGAGACCCAGACAACCTGGTGGTATATTTCAATGATCCAAGAGCTGTAAAGTAGATGTAGACTCCATCGAGGTTCTCTGCCCGATTATAGGGATGCCAACCAAGTGCAGTGGAAGAGTGCTGGTTCAGTATTTGCAGGCAGGTGGGGAAGAACATTTCAGCTCTCCTCTTTGTTTGCGCTACTAAGGTCCTCAAAAAGTTGGAAGATGCCTTCCCACACTAGGAAAAGCCATCTGCTCTACGGAGCCCACCCATTTAAATGCTAATCTCTCCTGGAAATATCCTCACAGGCATACTGAAAAATATTGCTTAATCAGACATCTGGATATCTTGTGGAACAGTTAAAACAATATGTAAAATTAACCATGACACTAACATATAAATTTCATATTCTGACAAATGAAACCTAATAATATTTTCCTTACAATATCAAGTTGTTTTTTTTAAATCACCTTTACCTTGATAACTGCTCTCATGCTCCTAAAGTTCATCTTAGAACTAGTCATTTGAAGCTCCTGACCTTTCTTGGTTCTTGCATAGCTATAATTTATAACATTTGCTAATATTGTGATACCAACTTTTGTTTATTACTGTTTTTTTTTTCCTTTTTAGATTGTGCTGGGCTGGGTGGATGATTTTATTGTTACCATGGGTGATTGAGAGTAGGATAGAATACTGATTAGCCCTGATCCTCTTAATTTCTAACAAAACATGGAGTGCCTGGATTGAGAGGGAAAAGAAAACATCTAAAGCCTCAGCTATCATCAAGTGGCCACCTCTGTCAGGAGTATACAAAATTTACTTAGAGAGCTTCTCTCAGAGAGAACATTATGGCAACGTGAATAGGATTATGTCTTTAAGGCCAGCTATCAGCTGATTTCTAGATCAAAACACAAAGATTTCATCAGTCATCGAAAATGACCAAAAAATTATGTAAGGGAATACAAGTGCTCTAACATAGGGGTTGAGAGCCAACAGTATTGTTCAAGGTTCAGAAAATTTGCTTTCCTCACTGAGGACTGTGTTGTACCAGAATTCCTTCTACCTAATAATGTTCATTGATTATTCACTTTCATGTCACTTCTGGGCTGCATTTCAGAGGTATTATATTTATTAGACTAGTGAGCAAAAGAAGGGATTCAGTGGAAAGGGAATGGGGGAGGGGAATAAAAAAGTAATGGTAGGAGATTATGATATATTATTATCAAATACATTCCTTATATGGATGAAAACAGTCAATAAATCTTTTTTAAAAAAATAGTAGGATGTTTACCTAGGAGTATTGATGGCAAGTAACTAAACCACTAAAAGCATGACCAAATTAAACTTTCAACTGATTTCCACGAGTTAGAGATTTAAATCTTTAGGGAATCGTGAGTTTTACATTTTTCCAATCTTCAGAGCATGTGTGAGTTTTACTCTAAGCCACTGCACATTCCCGAATCATCGACATAATCTTGGCTATGATGCAAGTTCTAGTAAGACCACGACTCTTCACTCCTGGCATGGAGATTCTTCCACCACCTCACACTGACGGTGCTGCCCTCAAGGAGAGAACAGAGAATCAAACAACATGGATGGAGCTTCTGCAAGAGAAAACATTGCCACACTTCACTTCCTTTGGTCCTACAAACCCAGTGGCTTGGGAAATTAGTGACATGAGTTTCAGCAGTGAATTTTCTTGGCAGTGGTGTTTACCAAGCACCAATGTCAAAGGACTCTGTTTTCTTAGTACAGTTCCCTTTCTTCACCAGGAAATGGATGTTACTACTACTGAGTAATTGTGATAAAGAACAAACAATTACTGAGAAGCAATTTGGTTTTAAAAATTACACTACTAGGGGGAAACTTTGATTAAACCTCATGAAGTAACAAATGAGCTAAAATGTCCACACAGAATTGGGTGTTTTTAACTTTTCTTTGGCAGCCAAACTTCGGTGTCAGGTGGAAAGTTTGTACCTGGAATATCAGAGAAGGGCAATTTGAAAGTTACAGTAGTATTGTTCTGCATGAGGAACATTTAAAAGTGTGTGTTTCTGTGCAAATAGCATTGCTTTCTGAAAATGTCAAGAATGAAAGAATGAGCTATCCCTTAATTTCAAGCAGTGTTATCTCAAGCAACAATAGTTCAATGATTTTGTTCTTCTTCTTAATGACCTAAGCCCAGGGCAAATGATTTATAATGTGTGTTTCACAGTCACACCAGTAAAATCGTATCATGAAATAATCTCTTCATTTTTCACAATAGATTACTTTGAATAAAATCATACTTAGGCAATATCCAATATGTACCAGCCACTTCTATATATGTCTAAATTACAACAAACACTGGGCTTTTCTATTTGCAAATTGCTTTATTTCTTTCTTTCTCATAACCCTTACTCAGAGAACAGGGATAAGTAATTCTAAGAATAGTGATGCCATAAAATTAAATGGATTATTTTTGCATATATTCAATCCATCTTTAAAAAGCAGATATTAAATAAACCTTTGATGTAGTAATATAACTTCACAAATGTAGTCAAATATAAACATTTATATGTGCATGTTTATTACACATAAGTATGCACACTGTTGGAAGTGGTTTTGAAACCCTATTCTCTAACAGGTCTACAATATTGTGTTTCTGTTCATATTTAAATTTAAAGATAGCTTTATTATTTATACCAAAATAAAAATAATCTTATTTTGAAGGTTATTTAAATTTAAGAATTCATTTTCATTTCTGTATGTTATAGGAGATTTGAACTGTACTATATCATTATAAACAAATGCCAACAAAGCTTTAAATATTTTTTCATTTTATTAATCCTCATTCATTTGTATAGATGAATACAATGCTTAACAAAAACCTTGTAGAAATGGAATTTCTATGATTTATTTGACAAACTGAAGATTTGAGGAGTTCTAGTAAGTTGTTTATTTCTTGTAAAAATAAAGGCTTGAGTCTTTTTCAGGGATTTCATTCCTGAGTTTTCAGTAATCAATAAATAAGTTTTATGCAATAAACATTTTTATTGAATCCGAACACACCTTATCACTGGCATATTACTAAAAATGTAACATTGATCTTTTCAATGTGTGGTATAATTAACTGAGCTCAAGGTCAGTGTTATACCAGACATATTAGTAGTTATGTAGAATGTCACTTAGTGTCATGCTTTGAATGTGAAATGGCCCTCACAGGTACATGTGTTTGAACATATGATCTTCAACTTGTGGTACTGTTTTTGTAGGTTTTAGAACCATTGGGAGGTAGAGCCTTTTTGGAGGAAATGGGACTCTGGTGTGTCTTGAGGTGTTATAGCTCAGCCCAACTTCTGAATCCTACCTTCTGAGTCCTGATTGCAAATTCAAAGTGACCAGCTGCTTCAAGTTCCTGCTGCCTGGGCTTCCCTGCCACAGTGGAATGTGTCCCCTGTGACTGGACACTGAAATAAAGCCTTCTTCAAGCTGCTTCTTCTCAGGTATTTGTTCATAGCAATGAGCAAAGTGACTAATGCACTTCAGAGTCTTTTACACAGAGAAAATAAAATTCTTTTCTAATCAAAAGTAGAAAATCAAAGTCAAAAGAATACCATAGTTACAAACTGAGAAAATATTTTGAAAAAAAGACTATCTGCTCAAGTTCTTAATGTAGTCCTGATTCTAGTCTGAATTGATGATGACAAGAGAGCAATATTAATCTATAATCACACTTTATAAGCTTCTTGACACCTCACAACTTTAAGCTATAATACATGATTTACAATTAAAAGGAAATGGAGATGATTGTCCGGACATAAGTGTAGGGGCACATTTATTTAGACATGTATGCTTTATTTTACTTTTTGTAGGGTGAGTTTCTTTTTAGAGAGGTGTTGCCAAATGTAAGAAAAGTGGTAAAAATGAATATGTAGACAGAGCAAATATGCATAAGCAAATTGAATTAATTAGTAAAAAACAAACCTTATCTCTTGCTGTAGGATTTAATATGACTTTGTGAGTACATAATCTCTGTGAGAATGATTTGCAAAATGAAAGAATGGTATTTTAGTTTGAATGTATAAAAAAGATTAACTGTTCTGAACATAATAATAAACTCAGAAAAATAATGAAATTCACTCAGATGCTAATAGGCAAGCACCAGGGGGCTCTAGGAAAAAATATAACAATAAAATCTAGCTTCTCATTAATTATGATTAATTATGTCATTTGACTAACTGAACACTTAGTTGCTTATGTCCAGCAGCCCTTATACAGGCAAGATCACAGACAGTCTGAGATGTTAGAATGTGCTGGAAACCCATCTTCCCAGGAGGATTTCTGCCAATTAGTTTGGGACTAAAGAATTCTGCCAGGCATGAGGCTTCCCAGCAAGGTAGACGATCAGAAATAGGAGAAAAAGAAAGAAAGATTTTGTCAAAGAGAGCAGAAAAACCAGCAACTCAGCTGGCTGTACAAAACTATGCTTGAAAGTAATGTCAGGATGAGAACGCTTTCAGAGTGGGTTGCATTGTGATTTTAGAGGCCTTTGGGGGAGATTTGCTATTTTTTCCTGTATTAGGAAGTTGTATAAAGATTATAAGATGTGCTTTCTCATTATGAGAGCCTGCACCTAATGAATAACCCTGTCAATGTAATGCACACCCAATAGAGGCAACCCACAGCATCCTCATGAACAAAATCTTCATGTTAGAGGCGAAGAACTACGCCTGAATGTTCAGACTTCAATTGATTACTTGGATCTTTATTTTATCATCTGCACTTGGAAATAAAACATCATTATATTTAGGAGAAAATTCCTACATAATTAAAACAATCCTCAAAATATCCATGTAATTCATACTTACTGAGCAACTCAAATACATGGAAAAAATTAAAGTGTGGGTTTTATCCTTAGCTGAATCATGTATGTCCTTTATAATTTCCTGGTAGCTTCATGCGTTATACGAAAAATAAATATGTATATTTTTGTTCCTTTTTCCATTATTTTTTTCTAACATCTTTAGCTATGACATAATCCAAGACATCAGAAGCCAGTTCTTTGTTAATAGAGTAATGTATTCTCTCTCCTCTCAGATAGTATTTCACAATCTATCTTTTGCATTTTAGTAGTTTTCTTATCCTTGATTGATGCAACTTTTTATTGATTTTCAATTTGTGTTTATGGTACAATTAACATTTACTAAATGTCAAAAGAAGATAACTGAAAGACCAAAAAAATTAGAAATCATAAATTCTGTTTGCAAACAAAAATGAAATTAATTAAATATCCTGGTTGTACATCAAAGTGTTCACTATTGTTTTATAAAACCCTGTTAACCTGGGTGATAAAACACATTGGAGTTTTCTTAATTTATGAGGATTTTGGGAACATGTAAAATCTTTGTTATATTGCTAAACATTTAGAATGCTGTTGAAGACTCCACAAATATGAAAATAGTATATTCTATTACTTTTGGAAAGCACCAATTCTGTTAAGGGTTTTTCTCTGATTGAATCAGGCCTGGACAAAGTGTCCTGTATAACCTCTCTTCTATAAAGTCAGCTAACTATAAACTCTAGTTATATGTACAAAAAATCTCCAAAGCAATATGTAGGTGCTTGGTTGAATAGCTGAGGAATCACTTCCAGTTGACATGTGCAAGTATCTCATACAAGTAGTTTCAGGGGACAATTCGGCATGGACATAGGGGACTTAAATTTGGTAGTTTAGGCATCAACTTACAGTTCACCTTTGTACTACCTATGAGATTTTAATCAAATTTTGAATGTGTTTTTTTTTAATTTGACATTTATTTATGAGTGGTTATCAGCACAATGAATGTAGGAGTAACCTACCTTTTACATATCACTTGAGGACTGATAGTCCTCCCTGCATTTACATGAAACACGTTAGAGTTGGAAAAGAAATATTTGTCCCATTCAAGTACTAACCAGGCCCGACCGTGCTTAGCTTCCGAGAACAGATGAGATTGGGCACATTCATGGTGGTATGGCCGTAGACTGAAAAGAGATATTTCTAAGTTACTCTGCTTTGTATAATTTTATATGAACTATATTATTAACAAAAGCTTTATATCCTTCAGGTTGTTGGTATAGGTCTATCTTTGAATAATGTCTGATTTAGTGAATAGTTCTCAGCAGGTCAGTTATTCATTTTGAAGTTCAGTATATTTATTTATAAGATAAGAATACAACTACTTACTCTACCACTCTTAAAATAATAATAATAAAAGTCCATACAAATGGACTTCATAAATCCACAAAATGAGTCTAATATATTGTCTATTGAGTGAATATAAATACCTCCCTACTTGGGTTCTTATTTGAAAGATTGAGAATGCTAGAGTTGGTTTTGAAATTTTAAATTTGTTTTAAAAAGATGTGCATTTAAAAATGCACACTGGTTCCTTCCCTCACTGAGCTGTTGACCAAAGTGACCCATGAGGTTACAAAAACAAGACAGAATTCTGTCAAGGCTCTTGAATGCTCTCCCCAGGCCTGAGGCAAAACCCTGTTGCTGAAGAAACCACAGAATACCATCGTTCAGCATCAAGAGACTCTTGGAGGCCTGGAATGGTAACCAGATCCCAGATGGCAGTTAGTGCAGTGATGGAAGACACTACACAAGCTGCCAGGGGAAGCTGAACAACGACAGCTGGTGTAAACAGACCACTGGCAAGAAATACAGTCTGAGGCCATGAGTAGGCTGACCACACCTCCTACTGGGAGAGAAAAGGAAACCAAGACAGGAGCACGTGTGCAATGGAGGAGCCTGAACCTGGGGGAGACAATCAATAGCTATTAAATTCGGCCAAATATTCCACTCAGTGAGGGGAAACCCTTGATTGGAACTGGGGATTCAGGGCGATATGCAACGGATCACATAATCTTGGGTTACCAAGAAAAGATGCACTATGCGTGTGACTGCCGGGGAGGCTTTTAAAAATAGAAGCTAAGTAATCCAGATAGTTGTATATTTGTTAACGGATACTGACCTCATTCTTCGATGGAGATTGTGTTTGTATTTTTCAGGATACAGCTAGGAGCTGTGGCCCATATAACCCTACCAACCGACTGCAGGTAGAAAGCTGAGATCCTAGCAGGAGATGAGCCACCAGAGTCATACGGGGGAGGATCCATATGGAACCCCACAGAGAATGATTGGATGTACAAGGGATCCACAGCCACAGCCATTCAATCAACAAAAGATAAGCCAGTGTGACAGAAACCAACGAATCTTGACACAAAAACCCCTAAGCTCACAACACCATTGCAGCCTCAATACTCGCCCACCACGACTCAGGGAACTGAGCGGAAGAGGGGGGGCGGAAAGATTGTGAGAGCCGTGGTGGGGGAGAATAGCAGAGACTTGGCAACCCTCAGTAGCTACACACGTGAGACATGAGAGCCCGGCTGAAGAATGAGCTATCCACGGTCCCCTACCACAAAGACTGATCCAGACGGCCCAGGGAGGAGGATATCCAGCTGGCTGGGGATGGGGAAGGGGGGCAACAGGGAATTGGGGATAACAACTCATGGTTGGCCCAC